>JAMPIQ010000002.1:12360961-12631866 GCA_024699855.1 Aphelenchoides besseyi | reverse complement strand
AGCACTTCTTTGGAGAACAACCAGTATAAACAGTAAGGACGAAAAGAATTGCACTCAAAGTGCGAACATGAATTCTAAGGGCTTTGTCGTTGAAGTTCAGTTTTGATTGAAACTCAACGCTCTAAAGTCATCGAACGACAAAACTCTCAGAAGCTCCAAAATAAACCGTGTCATTAACGCCCATTAATAAGTAAATCGAGTGGTCACTAGTCCTTGGAATAATTAGTTGCACAACTATGAACAGTGACTGGGAACGAAAGGCGGGATAAGAATAGAGTGTAGATAAACGGGGGAGTATTCAACCGTACAATTATTATTCTGCATAAACAACCAAAGTTACACAACAACTCGCACGTTAAAACAGCTAATTGGTTTTTTGAAAACAAACAAAAGATTCTGCCGAAAGAAGTAAGGGAAGAACAAGAACGACCGGTAGATCTTAAGGTTTTGGGGAATTCGATTGTATTAAAAATAGCCAAACACAGAATATGCAGAACATAACCACGAATTTGAACTTAAAAACCGTTGCCAAAAGACAGAACAGTTGTGTTGTGCACATTCGTTGCTCGGCTTTTACTCAAACCCGTAGTGCAGCGAGTTTAAACTACGTGTTTACAATAACAACGAGAAAATATTCCGAAGAAATGAAAAAATTGAAAAGAAGAACAATGCAAACAACCAATCAGAAGATTTTAAACAAAAACATTGAAAAAACGACCATACAATTACTGATTATAATCCCGAATTGAATAAGAAACGGATGCTACGTGTTAGAAAGATGAGTATACCAAAGGTTTGAACGAACGTCGGGATGCCTACAGATTTGCCCGTTTAACGACCATTTTTACTCGTCGAATTTCCATTGTTCTTGTGATGTTTTGTGCCGTTAACGGCAGCAGAGGGCGGTGGATAGACGGTCAATCGATTGCCGTTCGTGTGAGGTTTCGAAGCAGCGGTGCCATTCGCTGATGTGTTTTTCGTGCCCATGTTCTGAAGCTCCGAAGCCGTCGATTCCACCATACGATTGAACGATGGCTCGCTTTTCAGCATATACGTTGTGCTCGGCGTAGCTCCCAAACATTTGGCGGCCTAAACATGTTGATTAGTAAAATAAACAGCTTTTAAAGAATTTAAATGTCATTGAGCCTAATGTTGCCGTAAGTTTTTTCGAGTTTAATCGTGCAACGTGGACAACCCATGGCCGAGGAGTAAGAGAAAAAAGGCGTGAGATGGAAACGTACCCGATCGGAATGTAACCAGGCCCGATGACGCAAATTATCAGATGAGTCCTGTAACTGCAGAGACTTTGGTAAGAGGGTCAAATTGATGATTAGAAATCACAAAACACAACAATTTTTATGTACAACAAGTTCAGAAAAGAAATCCATTCCTGTACGATAATTTGCGTCATAACTCAAACGTTGAAATCCAATTTGGTTGTTAGAAATAAAGAACTGAAAGAAAAGTCCACGTTGCAAGAAGGAAATCGACAAAAGAAATTTACAACAACAAACGGCAACAGAAAACTACGATCAAGCTCATTAGCACCAAATTCGACGAATAGAAAACAAAAGCCTACCGCCGGAATGTCGCCTTCCATCTTGATGATCTTGAATTTACGTACGAACCAAACCACAGGAACTGGTGCCATCGCAAAACAGACCATTCCGAAAGCAATGAACAAAGCCCACGTTGGATAAGGAGTGTTGTGTTGATGGGACTACAAATTAATGACAATAAGAATCAAAGACCTCAAAAATACCTTTTCGTGATCGTAAGCCGAATATTCGGGAATGTGCGTGAACGATTTGACAACTGATGCCACGAACAAAACCACCATGATGACTGGAGAAACGAAGCGCCATGTGAAGACCCAGAAGTTGCTGACTGTTTCGCCGGTCATGAATTCAAGATCACGAATAAAACGACGAAAACCGTAGACGTATATGACCGCAAAGATCTCGAAGAATGCAACGCACATCAACGCATAGCTTCCGGCAAAATGATCAAACATAGACACCCAATACTAAACAACAAGACCAATTAATATCAAGTAAGAATTGTTGATTGCTTACTTGTCCAGCACGAGTCGTGAAAACCAGACCGATAATACAAGCTGAAGCGCATAGAATGGCAGTCATGACCGGCTTCTTAAGTTGAATCATGTGACTATCATTCAACGATGTAATCACGCCCTCTAAAGTACCAAACATGGATCCCAAGCCCAGCATCAATAACATAAGGAAGAACATGATTGCCCAAATTTGAGGGAACGGAAATTGAATGATCGCTTCAGTAAAGACAACAAATGCCAAACCAGTTCCTTCGGCAGCCTAAACTTTACTTAGATTTTTGTTAGCTTTGATAGCAAACCTGTCCAATGATTGTTTGATAATTGCAATTTTGAGTGTGTTCGGCCATTTTTGGAAATGCCGACATGTGGAAGTTGTGTTCCATGTAGAAAAGATACTCGTTAAACGTCACATTGGCTTTCAATTCTTCCAACGATGAAAAGTGTCCGGGATACAGATCCATCAAAATTCGCATATCACTGCAATAATTGTTTTTTGTAGCTTAAGCCCATCGTTCAAAACCTACTTTTCAATACATTTCTTGAAGTTTTTGTTTCCCATGTAACCCAAAACACAGAAGATGACCAGCGCCGTGTAGAGCGAAGTGAGCAGGTTGGCGACGGAGAGAAGAAGCACATCTCGTTTACAATTGTTTTTGATCTTGTTGTACGATCCAAATGCAATCAAACCTAGAAATGTTTCCTTATTAAAACTCTCCGTGGTCATTGTTTCTTCAAAATTACAATTCTCGTTTTGGCATAAATTGTCTTCAATAGGCAAAAAACTGGAGAGTAAAAGATCATAAGACAGCTGCTGATGAACATTTGTGAGCACGTGAACACGTGGTATTTGGTTCAAAATCAATACCACAAAATCACCGCAGCTTTTTTCAGTCACTCAAATTGCAAGTTGATATCGCGAGATTTTGAAGACTGTTCACTTCACTGGTCTCGAAAGTTTTGACGTCAAACAGCCGCTTTCTAAGAGTTTTTTTGAATAACTCAGAGGGCAGCGCTTGAATTCATAAAACTCATGTCAAAGTGAACACGTCATCTTGTATTCTGTTTCCAACAATCTCTTACCTCCAAAACCAAGTCCCATGCTGTAGAAGATCTGAGTTGCTGCTTCCAACCACACTTCTGGATCGTACAAACGAGTAAGCTGAAAGCATGCTCTTAACATCGACGTTACAAGTCAATCAAGCTCTTTAATTGACGAAAGCATTCAATATCCCGATGTTGCAAAAAATAACAAGAACGCAGAACGATTTGCTTTCTTCCGTTCGAAATTTAAAACCATGGAGCTTTCAAAGTTTTGTTTTGCACGTTCCTATCCACATTTAGATTCAAAATTAGGCCGGGAAGCACAAGAATTAATTGAAAATTTTGAATTCTTGTGTTTGATTAGAACATCATTTGAAGCAACCAATCAAAATTAATGAGCTTTTAAGCGCAAAAACCACCGTGTTGGAGTCGATCAACTTACATCTGGAGTGAACATGTAAACCAGACCGTCAACTGCACCATCTAATGCTGCCGAACGGAACAAGAAAATCGTAGTGACCAAGTAAGGAAAAGTAGCGGTAATGTACATCACCTAAAGAGCTCGTGTATTAGCCGAATGATTGTGGCTTACTTTTCCACTACTCTTTATGCCTTTCATTACACACAAGTAGATCAGCGTCCATGCCAAAACCAAACAAAACGTCATATGAGTCGTGAAACCACCAAATTCTCCAATCGAACTGAAACAATTCAATCGTTAAAGTTTGGTATTTTAATCGTTAATATGTTGTCAATTTAGGTCTTGTATTGTTGTTTGTCAATCTCAGCACTTTCAGTCACGTCATTCACCCTACGATTATTGCCTTCAAATTGCCATTTCGTCCGCAAATTACTGCGGTGGCTCGTGTTTTCATCTTCCGGTTCACAGTCCACCCCCAAGCTCATTTGTCAAAATTGCCGAATTTCTTGCTTTCCCACTCGTTCGCACATAAAACACGAGCAAATTGAAATCTCGAATGTGTGCAACAGATTTTCATTTACTGCCGCCTGTTTCGATGGCCGAGAGCTCGTCCACGGGACAAAGATAAGTGGTGTCGGGGATTTTTTCGAATCTTTTAAAAGGCAATTTTTCAATGCGAGCGCATCAAACGGCGGCCATGCGAATTACTCGCCAAAGATCATGCAACGTCTGTTTCAGAATCACGAGTTAGTGACTTGTTTTGATTTGAAATTAATTAGTCGAGGGCAACTAGTTCGACAACAAAATCAACTCGTTGTTCGAGAGTAAACGTATGAGCAAATCTGCCACTACGCTAAATGTGATCGTTGAGACAGAGATTTGAGTAAAGTGCTAACTGATTAGATACTTGAAAGCTGCTTTGTTCTTTAGGTTCATATTCTGAAGCAAGAAGCTGTCGGAAAAGTTAACGTGAGTGCGCATTTCCGCTCAAATGCTCCACTAAACCCCGAGCACATTTTGGCACGTTCCCGGAATTCTGCGCGTTAAACAAAAAGTAGAAGACATTCTATGAGAATAAATAATACAATAACGCAAATGCATGTGTACAGTTCTTTTGTTTTTGACAATCACAAGTCAAGAAACAACCGTAAGATCAAACTTCGTGGTCGCAAAAGCGTGCAACTTACTCGGAAGTGTTGATGGCTTCTCGATTCCAAAAGTAGTTAGTTGGTGTTGTGGAACGTGAACATTCGTTAATCGCTGTTCCATTCTCGTACGTGGGACAATTCTAGAAACAAGATTCTTCAACTGTAAACTGTTTACTTACCGTCCATGGTAATTCCAAAGAAAATGACTTATACAGGTAGTAAATACACCACGTCAATATAACGTTGTAGTACAAGCCGACCATATACGAGACAATCGCGGCGGAAACGCCAACACCACCGAGATAGGGATGGATTGCGTTCCATACACCTACAGGACCGGTTCGTAATCGCTGTCCGATACCCAACTCGATCAAGAAAAGAGGCATTCCTTCCAGAACCATCATGATCATATAAGGTATAAGAAAAGCACCTAAAACGAATGAATAGCTCGAAGAACATTGATTGCAATATACCTCCGCCATTTTTTTGACACAAATACGGAAATCGCCACACGTTACCCAAACCGACAGCATACGAGATGACACCCATCATGAACTGCATTTTGTTGTCCCAACCTTCACGATCATCTTCCTGCACGGTTTCTTCGGTAAGTTCGGCGATTTCACGCGAGCTGCCACGTCCCATACGACTTTCGGTTTCGATTGCCACCGACTCTTCGCTGAACGTGACTCGTGAGCCAAGACATTGTTCTGCTTCATCGGTGTTTAGCGTGTCGAACTTCGGTCGTGTTTCCTTTTCCTCACTCACCAAACTCTGCTCTGCACCGCCCGAACCGGGCAAATGAAGACGATCTTTTCTATTTGTCATAAAATCTGCAATTCAATGGTTTGTAATTCTCGTCTACAAAAGCACGTGGAAATGTGTAAGAACGAAAAAGAAGAACGAAGTAACAAAAATCATGTTGAGCACACTCACGAGGCAATCGAAATACGTTGACGGGGCAGTTAGAAATAAGTCAAAACTTGTTCCCAGTGGCACATCGCGTGTATTGCGGGTTTGCCAACGGGCACCGCTTGAAATCGACGGTCGCACTCAAAGCGGCCTCACGGTGTTCCGGAATGACGATAGGTCTCGTTAAGATCGCTGAGACAACGGCGGCCTCGGCTGCTATCGAACGATGGCCAAACGCGAGACACGGCCAAATCGACTTCGATTCTCTTTTGCATTCTTCCGCCCTGCGGCTCACAGACGCGCCGTCATCTCTTATTCACAACTTTTTTCGCCACCTGATTTACTCCTCCCTCTCTTCCGTTTGCTTCCTTTTTATATTGATGTCTTTGGCAAATCATTTAATTGAGACATATAACGAACGGCGAATCACTCGATCGCCGCCCAAGAACTTACGATTCGAAACCCATCACACAAACTACTCATTACGTATAAACCCTATTGAATTAAGAAAGACAAGTCGGGATACAAAAACGACCTATCCGTCAGTTTGGAAGTAGATCACGAGGCCGAACGGAATTGCGAAATTGTTTGAACAACTGGTCGACACGTGTAGAAACTGCTTTAATGGGTCGTCAAGGCTTTTAACGTCGACATCAAAGGAAAATCACAATTAAAATAGAAACTCTGCATGTTATGACGACAAAAAGTTTTTGTCCAAAGAATTCGGTAGTGATTAGAAAGGGCGCCAGTGGCTTGTAATAAAGGGAAGAACCTGAACTCGGGAGTTGAGAATGAAGCAAGAGCGGAAGGACGCGGCAAAGACGCGAGTCAACGAAGGCAGAGGTCGCACAACCACGCATGTACATTTGAATAATCGGCTCGACACGCCCTGCGGCATTTTTAAAAAAACAAACAAAGACACGAAAAACGTATGCATTTGCGAGCCAAAAAGATTTCGAACAAACGGAAACAATTGAAATGAGTAGGAAGAATAAGTGAAATCCACGAGTTTTGCGTTTTCGACGCAGAAAACAAACCACAACGTCGAGGTGTTTTCTGTCGGCTAATCGGACAGGAAAGACGGCGACTAGTCGACCGCAAAACTACGATCTTTGAACGATGGCGCGTCGAACGCGTTCAAATGCCACAACGTAAATTCACAGTGCGCACAACATCGAACGTGGTTTTCAGCTCATTTCCAGACCAAAAGGTGCGTGTAGATTTGGTTGTTCTTACGTCGATGTTAAATTGGATGAAAGCACGGCCTCCCAAGATTAGAAATTGTATGTCGGTGGCCCCGTTTTTGGTCACAAGCTTAAAAACACTTTTGCAAATCCGTTCAGTAGCGTAATTAAACGCGAAAGCTTATTGGTCGACCAAAAACTTTGTTTTCATTAGTTTATGACATGTAAAAGAAGTTGGCAACTTTAAATTGGTTTCTGAACAAAAATGACGTCAAATGAACACGTAAATAGAACACAAAGTGAATTGTCGTGAAGTCATTTTCTTGGCACTCGACGAAGAATGTGCCACGAATACGTGGCCGTTAACTGCTTCTGAACAAACGAAAGCTCTTGAAACTTTAGAGCATTTTAAATGTATTCGTTAAATAGTCGATGTAACCAAAAATATAAAACGACTTTTGGACCATCTGAATCATCGAAGACGGCGGTGAATAAGTGGCACGCAAGCGACAAACGTGACAAAGAAAAACTTTCAACGTTCAAAAAACTCGCGCTTCAAATTAAAAATATGATTGCGTTTTAGTGCCGGATATCATTAAAATTGCCGTTCCGTTTTTTCTCGGCTCGGAAGTGAAATGACGTCGAGGAAAATGCGCAAAAGAACAAGGTTTGATGTTTGAAGAGACGCAAATAAGAAATGAACAGAATCGGTCTTCGTTGCCTCATGCAGTAATCAAAATTGAAGGTTTGTGCGTGAGAAACGAGCTTATCAAAGCGGAAAGAACACCAACTTTGGCACTTCTTAAGCGCAATAAATTCAACTCAGCGGCCAAGACGATGAAGACCCGATGCTTTTTTGGCTGTTTTTGGCTTACTCTATTCGGCTCACGCACTTCGTATATTCACCGTGCCGAACAAGAATGACGGTCCAGCCCCCTCGTGCCCCAAAGAGGCAAAAAAGTGGCCGAGCCGGCGAAAGAAAAGAGAAAAGTTGCGCCAGACATTCGAAGACGCGGTAACATATATTTTGCCGCAAAGTCTCGTTAACGTCTGTAGTTGTGTGCCGAGCAGACGGCGAAGAGAATGTCTGTCGCTGTCTTTTTGGACAAAATTAGCGCGTAAAAAAGAACGATTTCGTAGTTGTTCTTAATTAAAATCTTTGGAAACAATCTCCAAACTCATCGATTAAGAACGTTGGTGTCGGATAGTCTCGAAAAGAATACGGTAACCCAACAAAAACAAAACGTTTTGTAACAATTTTTGCTCGAATTGCGTGCAAACGAAAGAGAGCACAACGAAGCGTCTCACTATCGAAAAGGATCGACGGTTAGGAATTGGAAACGTCGAGCTGCAACGTCCCCGATGGTTCAATCGAATCACTGCGCCGCAGAACGCGCTGAATTGGGAAAATTCGCGAACAGCGTGTTGAAATCTTGTGAGTAGCTACGAATAGTAGTTAGAAGTCGTGAGCTACACGATCGACACGGTGCACAATATTTCGACGTTCTTTAAGGCCAACACAACGTTCATTTCGCAGCGGCGCCATTATGAAATTTGAAGCGACGTTTTTTGTCAAAAAAAAGCGCATCGTTCTCAGCGTCCAATGAGACGAACAACATCTGCGACCGTTTAACACCTTCGATGAACACAAATCGCGACAGACGGCCGGATTCCAAGTCTGCGAATTTCACCTTCGCGTTCCGAACCGAAAATTAAAACGATAAAAACGTTAATAAAAGTCATTGGGAACATTTAAATTTTAACGACACCCGCAGCTCCATTGTCGTTCTCACCGCCTACACTACCGTCTTGGTATCTGTTGACAAAGAAGTGTGTTATCAGCGGAAGTTGGGAGTTTCAACATGAGTAACAACTTATCTTCCGTTGCAAACTAATCAGATGATTAGGAAATGGACGTTTAATCATCGGAATCTTTGGAGCAAAAAAACGAAAAGCAAACGTCAGAAAATCGTTCATGTCCCGAATGTTTTAAAGCTACGATTAGAATCTCAACTGTTGTTTTGAATGATCAAGAAAGCTCTGGAAACGATCAAAAAGTTTCCAGATCTGCGACGGTCTCCGTTTAATTGTCCATGTAATGGGCGGTTATTCATTAGAGCTTTTGGCGCGCAAATTTCTCAAAACTTCAGAGGTGTCCGTTCGGAGCAGCTGTGCGCGTATCTGACTAACCGAGTGCTCGGGCACCGATTTCGAAAATTCTCTATGGACCGCTGAAAAAACAACCTCAACACCCACACCAATTTCGTGCGCTGGCTTTTGCATGATGAGTTAGCAACAGACAAACAGAATTCGTAAAAGTTTCGCATTCCAAAATACCTTTGGATTCAACCAACAAGCTCATTACCGTTGTTTACGGTCAGAAGACAGAAATACGAAGACTGGAAGCAAATTTGTAGTCAAAAACAGAACGCAGCTGATTGTTAAGAAGCTTTGAATACAAGCTGTCGAGTCATTCGATGAGAAGACTGTCGAAGTAAGAAGCATCGAAACTTTGCAGACGATTTGAAAGTAATGAACAGAAAATTGTGAGGTGAACATTCTCGGTCCAACGCAATTGCGCATCATTGGGTTATTTCGACTTGTGAATCAATTTCAATAAAGAATTCATCTCAATTGTTTTATTTGCGTCGGGAATTAGCGTTTCCATAGAGAATCAAACGGTAACGTTTACATAAGCACCTTGCGATCGGTTTGTTTGTCTCGTTTCCGTTTGGCCGATGGGCCAATCCGCCTTGTCGCCGGAAAGTCAAAGTACGTTAAGCAAAATAATCTCGAATTTGTTTGCTGGAAAAAGATGTTCGTTGTATGCGATTGCGAACATCGGTTGCGAACAAATAGGCTTCTTAAACAGGATCGATGTTCAAGTGCATTTACAGAAATTCTTCAAATTCGTTGTTTCAAACACGGTGGTATCGATACAACGAATCTCGAAGAAATTTGCTTATGAAGTACGGCGGGTTTGACGTTTGATGTTAAGTCGATTGATTACGAGACTAATTGACGTTCAGTTGAATAGACGGAAAAAGAAACAACTTCGTTTGATTTTACGATCATCACGACATTGTAAAACAAGATTAAAGGACACTCGTATTGATCGTCGTTGTTTTTTTGTAACATCACAGTTCGCATGAAGCTTACCGATTACAAGCAACTCGTGGCTATCGAGTATGTTTCGATTCAACATGTTTTCCTTGCACTCAATTGACCGTTTCTTAGAACCTTCAAAACGTCCGTTCAATTAGTCGAATGCACTCGATTTGTCTTCATATGATGATATTTGTTTTGATTTATTTATCAGCGTGGACCGAAGTTTCGCTCCGTCTGTTTGTCTCGCTTGTCACAAGCTCTTCGTTGATGCAAAAAGGAGCGCTCGAATCGATCGTTCGGAAGTCGGAAATCGGCGGGTAAGACGATTGTTTCACGTGAACTACCTTCCGATCTCTTTCTTCTTCTTCCGAAGAGTGTTGCTTCCTCGTGCCATGACTCTCTAGGTCGTCGTTTCTCTTGAACATTGTCGCGCACTTGCTGATACCCGTTGAAATAAACCACCGAATCAAAAATGGTCGAGAAGGCGGAGCACTTGTCACTTCGAATCATTCAACTCTTCTCGGGTTTCGCTTACCACTTCCCATCTTTAATAGCGTCTGTAAACGATTGGCCGGAAGTACGCCAGAGGAATAATGTGTTGGAGAATGACGGCGGAAACACGAAAATAAAAAATACGGAGCGCAAAATAGAATAAGGCGGATCCTCCGGGAAATGCCCAAAATTTTACAGCTCATTCACGGCCCAGTGGTTGGGATGCGTGGGATGTTGGAGAACACAGAGCGTAAACGGTCAACTGATCTTCGTCAATAAACTTATTGAGACGTCATACGAATGAATTCTTCGGATTTTGGTCGTCATCGTTGGTTCTTTACAATCCATTGAACGCATATCTCGTGCATTTGTCTCATATGATCAACGCTAAATTGATCATTCGCTTTCTATTGTCACCACTGGTGGTCATAGGTTGCTGTTGATTATTCAAGAATTCCAAGCATTCGTTCTTTTTCGAGTGCACGATTTTAGTGAACGACGAAAACGGGTGCTTTTTCTTTACGATAATCGAAAACTGATAAGATGTTTTCGGAGAATGAATAGTAGAACATGTCATTTGGCCAAGATCACGCTTGTAAATTAACCTCTTTTTTAAATTCTCTTCAATCGCTCTATTCACTTACTCGAGAGCACACGTAAAGAACTGCAAACTGCGCGTAGACATCGAGGATATCGTTGAACACGTGTTAGTTACCGTAGCCTTTTTAGATCGGTGATTTCCTCGACCTATGATTGCGTAGAGTTGTTTTAGTGGTGGAATGACACGAAATTCTGGCTTCTTGTTTTGTCTTGTTTTGCTACTCATCGACGAGTCTGGTAGGAAATGATGATTGATTGAGCGCTGATTTTTAAACTTTAGACGGAAACGTCTCACATTGTTTTTTTCTTCCCAATATTGCACTTAACGGCGGTACATACGATGAGATAAAAACTTCTGACATCGGATCGTGTTGTATTGCTTGTGCTCGAGACCCGTGTTGTATAGCGTATACTGTCGATAAATACCAGGGTCGATGTTATTTGAAATCAGCGATCTCCGACAGCACGAAAACCACTTCATTTACCAGTGGAATCAAAGCGAACGTTTATTCGGGACGTGGATCGATTATGAAAAACATTAAAATTCAAGGCGGAACTTCAACGACCGTAAAACTGCCCAACAACGAGGAATGTGTTCAGTTTTGTACAGGTAACACATTGAACATGAAATCTAATACGATGATCTTCAGCTTACGGAATGAGTTCATTTTCCCCACCGACTGAAGGTTCAAATGAACAACAAGGCACTTGCAGTTGTATGTCGCGTATTTCATCATTGGAATACTCTTTTGGTGCCCGTTCGTCAATTTTCCCAACGGATGGTTTTAATTGATTACGTAGCTACCGATACTAACGCCGTTGCTTCATAATTGACGGCGAGCTTATTCGGTGCATTTGGACGCTTGACGACGGCGGTTCTTGTTTGTGGTTTAAGTTCTTGTGCTTCAATTGCGTGTTTCAATTCTACGAACTGATCTCAACGATAAATCATTGAAAATCAAAGAGTTGGCTACAACGACTAATTCGCGATCAGGTTTAAAGTTATTTTCTGTTTTCGCATGAACTAGTTCAAAGCTCAGTTTATGAAATCATTTAGAGATTCTTGTATGAAAGAACGAATATCAATGACCCAATAAGCGCAAATTTTTAGCCACTAACGACGATTGTTTATGGTAATAACTTTCAATTGACTTTGATTATCGATACAAATTAAACACAAAACTCGGAAATCGACAACAATTTTGCAAAAATTACACGCATTCACTCGTTATTTTTCGCTAATACTTTGTTTCTTGTGTATCGTGAGGTGAGGGACCGGCCAGACTTGGACTAACTTCATATACGTGTTGCGGGTAGTTTTGTTGTTCTTGTGATATTTGCGTAGTTCGAACATGGTAGGGAAAGAGATTTCGATACTTCGGGAACGGATTCGTCAACACCTACAACAAAGCGTTGAATACGATGAACTCAGAACCCACCAAGAACACACTGAATCCGTAGACCATTACTCCGCTCTCAACAGCCAACATTACTTCTGCTCTAACCCAAGCATCCAATACAAAGTTCGAGATAACGAGAGTCACCTGAAACAGCAATTGACAGTAAAATTTGACTATTACGAAAGCAATTCAACCCTATTCTTTCCAAAGGGATCTTATTTTGATTGAAAGCGTCATTTAAACAAATAAAAGCGAAAAACAATGTTCATGCATTTGAATTCGTTTGAAACGTTTTCGGTTAATGTTCATAAACAAAATCTCAAGACTTTGCTTTCAACTTCATTTTATTGACGAAATTGATTTGAAACAAGTTTTTTCGAGCAAAACTGTATTTTTAGTGGCTAATCTAAACCTTTAAATCATTCAATCAACCAAGTAGTCAACCCTCAAAACCTACCGGTATTGCCCAAAACCTAAATTTGTTCTTAAACCTTCACATATATGAAGATACCCACCAGAAAGTTATTAGAATAGCAAGAACCGAATAAAATGCTTTTTTGAGCGGATATTTTCGAGCCGTTGTATACGACGATAACAAGTACCATAGCCAAGCAATGATAATCAATCCTGATTGAAAATAAGCGGCCATCGACTCCGATATGTAGGTTACTTCTGCAGGATCGAACAACGCAAGTTCCCAAATCATCATTGCAACATTAGTTATCTGAAACAAATTCGTTACACATCTTTTATGGTGCTACCTGAAGATGAGCTTACCAAATAAAAAGTCATGAAAATGATCAGCTTTACAGTGCTCGTTTGAGAGATTTTGCTGCGTGTTATTGTGTATCCTGAACTTGTGAAGTTAACGACTCCCTCATTTGTTAACGAACCTTTGGCTACGAGCAATAACAAAAGGACGAAAATAACTGAAGCAAATTGTCTTAATAACAATCCAAACGATCGCAAAAGCGGAAATCCACGACCATTGTCTGCGTATCGATCGTAATGAAGCCACAGCAAAACTTGGCCGCTTAAGTGAAGAACGAGAGAATGCAAATAGAGTTTGAATGTTGCGTGAAAGAGATTACGACTTTTGAGCATGTCTGTAATTCTCTGTTTAAACTTATTTACGCTTTTATGCAACTGACACGTGAAGACAACTGTGATTATTAGAATTATGATATCGACGATCATGAAGAAGATACAAATTGGCAAACTATCTAAATGTCATTGACATTTGCGAGTTGTTGGTCTGTGAACTTACAAAATTCATCGAAAGAAAAATGGTAGAACCATCGATTCGAAGGTTTTCCATTTGTCATTAGAATATTGTAGTCCAAGTAGAGTCCATTTACCGAATCGCAGTTTGCTAACGCCAAATACCACCATCTTGGTCTTCGGGAACTAAACGAAATGATTTGTGGAATTGAACAAACTTTACGACTCACTAAAACGACCGACTTCCAGTGCAGTTTATCCACTCGGTTTTGTCCTCTTTCGAGTACGTCGAGCAAACAGCGTCTTCATCATTGTATTGAGGTGTTAGATGAATGATCTGATTGTTGTGTGGATCAATAAGACTGTCTTTTTGTTTGCAATTCTGAAATCTTTCTAGGTGATAGTCTTTAAATCCTATTCACCTTGTTCTTATCGTAAGCCGCAGCCCATTGGGAGTCGGTATCGAAGTACAAGTAAATCGACTCAATTGCAAATTTCGACGGATACTGTATACTATACTGGAACATTCCCTCTTCGGATACAAAACAAAAACGATCCAAATAAATCCAATTCTGCAACGAAATGGTTTCTTTTATTCCACGTATTCAAATGAACCTGCGGCGTGGAGATAACACCCGACGAATATTTTGCAAGAACTTTCGGACCGACTGAGAGTCCAACTAACAGGAAGAGACAATTTGTCCGCATGGTTATTGTGAATGAAGATGCAGAATTTACATTTTAACCAATTTGGTGGTATTCACGACTGCAAACACAAGTTTACAACTAAATGAAGTGACAGACTGCCGAGCAAAAAACTAAATGTTTAACGCAAAATACCTTTGATTGAATCCGGTAATTAATAAAAATGGATGACTATTCATGGGAATACTGAAAACGAACCGCGAATCGGAGTTTCCCAACAGTTCTTAGGCACCTTCCTAGACAACAAGTGGGCATTGGAATATTCTTTCAAACGGTGTTTCCTTTGCGTTTTGCTTTCAGCGTGGTCTCCTTGACAATCACTCCGACCACTATCTCACGGTGGTACATTGGGGCAAAAATTAAGCAGTTTTCAACGAACTCACGGCTTCTTCTGTCGGTTTTTTGTTCAATAGATTACTTGGAATGCGGAATAAACTCGAAAACCGGTTTCAATTCTTCAAAACTCACAAATTGAAGTCTTACGGTAAAGAATGTCACAGACACGGGAGTCCAATCGGCAAATGAATAGCATCATAGTTCTGATGGAGTGCAAACGAAAATCAGATTAAAAACTGACACATCATTTCAAAACTGAAAAGATGTAAAGCGTCTCTGAAATGGCATTAATCTCGTCTAATAACGTCGCCTACCCGTTAAGATGTTGCCGAGACTTTTAAGCTTATTTTCGTTTCTTAGCTTATTCTCCTTTAGAATGTGAAAACTGAACTTCATAAAACAAGATCGTGAATTCAGTAAATTGAATACGATCTTATGAAATTATAATAAACAATTGGTGAAGAGGATGTTTTCGAAGGTTTGGCCAAACGTTTGATTGCGCTCTCTGAATGGAATCTCTTTGACAGTTCAATTTGATTTTCTTTCTACTCAGACACTCGAGATTGTTGTCAAAAACAAGAGAAATTTAATAGGTTTATACGTGAAGCGAAAGAATTATCTTACGATATTGTGATCTTTGGTAGACTACCAATATCTTAGAGTTACGTTCTATTTCTTCAAACCGACATTTTAGTTCTCTGTGCGTTTTCTGTCAGCGCCATTTCGATGGTCAAATGAACAGTCTTTGACGCTTTCTTTTGTCATTTTGTTTGCCATATTCCCGATCAACGTCTTTGTTTTCATGCGGCATTGCGGTGAGAACCAAGGCCATTCCATCGTTTCTTGCAATTCGTTTGCTCAAATATGTTGGAATTGTTGCGTTGAATATGCTTGTTGAATAGCGTTGAGTTGACGTGCATTCTGATCATAACCGCTCGTTATCTCCATTAGATTTTTGTTATTCGCTCGGATATTTAGCCTTGACGGGTCTTGTAATAACTCCGATCGGTATTAAGGTGTCGGTTGCTACTTTTGCTTTGCGTTGAGCGGCAATAGAACAAACGGCTTTTTATGTCCACCAAAATTCATTGCCGTTTTATTGCGTGTGCTATTCGGATCAACAGCTCGAAATCAGTTTGTCGAGAGTACAAAAGCGCGGGTTTTGTTGGCCTTCGAATGTCAACATTTGATGCGGTTTTTGAGAGTTGTTTGTACGCATTAAGCTTGTTTACAACGAGCTTTACACTTGCACGACTAATGAAAGTAGAAGTTGGAGGAGATTTGCAGAAGCCGGTGATTCGATCAAACCGCGTTTTGATGAAGTGGATTCTAAACAAATTCCTAGATCGAACAAACTTTCCATCGACGTCGCTCAGTCGGATTTCCTTCGGTTGCGCATTGCTCTCACGTGAAGATGACCGTGCGAAGGAAGGTCAATTCAATGATGTGTTGCTTGAGAAGATGTTCGCTTTTGCGTTGTTTCCAAACGTCGCCCACCACAATGAAAACAATGTGATTTGAAGGGTCAGGAGGCGCGCAAACGTCAATGGGAACTAAAAGTGAGGAGGGCAACGTAAGAACTCGGTGCGATTAGAAGACACATGTTGATTTTATGCGGTTTGCAACGTTTTGACGTGAAGTGGAAGAGCTGTCCATTAAATGGAAAGTTGAAGCGAAACGCGTGTTGAAGCTCGATTGATAATTGCATTTTTGTTGTAGTGACCTGTCGACCGATTTATCGCGCAGTTCACGCACGAAAAACGCTCGAACAAACACCGTTGGCCAACACCAAAGACTATTTTGACCTTTGTGAATGACCGCGAAAATTGCGGTTGTTTGCAACTCATACTCCAGACGATTGCGCGAGTTTCTCCAAACAAAAACGGTTACCGTCAATGGACGTTGCGTACGGAAGTTTGTCCTCGACCTTCCGGTTGTTACGGTCAACAACCGTCCGTTTTCTCCTTTTCCGTTTTGTTGTCTGATAACCTCGTGTTCAGAATTAACTTTTGACTTCTCCTGAATATCTTGACTGTTCTTTTAGCATCACTACAACAATCTGTTTACGGGTCGTTCGGAAAAGCTGTTTGTTAGCCAATCTAACATTCAATCCAAGAGTATTCTTCGATTTCGAATCACAGTTTCTCTCAACTCCATTCTTTGCGGCCCTCATTTTTATGGTCAATGAGTAAGCGAGATACCGGCGGCTTGTCAATGGCCTTGCAAAATGTAATCATATTCCACCTCGTTATGATTATTCCTATTCAACGGTTTTGTCAATAGTTGTTGAAATGGAAAAAGAGATCACAGGTGAGCGCGCAAGATACGAAAACTCGTTAACGTAAAAAAGTGCGAGCATGTTTTACATTCACGGTGTTTGTTTGGGTCCAATTGTAAAATCCGCCCATTTTGCGAGAATTCCCGTACGCGAATACAACGGTTTTTTGATCCGTCCGAACAAACGTATCGGAATTTGACGTTCAATCGGAAATCTCGGATATAACGCGTACAGTTTGTTGGACTGTAGGCTAAATATTGATCCTTAGAGGTTTTCGGTCAATCAAAAGTGTATCAATCGGAGCGATTCTTCGGTGGTTGTGTTGCAAATTTGCAGTTATTTGCTGAAGAGAATTTAGACGCCACTGGTGGTATCTATTCGATGCGCAATTTATTCATTATAAGAAGCCCGAGGCAGTTAGGAATGGAAAACGTTTACACGCCTAACCTCATAGCCCGATTGTGTGTCCACTTGATGCCCATTTAAAGGTCCTGTTTACACAAATGCTCGATAAATTTGACCATAAAGTTTTCGCCTTGTACGAGCGAAACTGCAGCAATTGTAATCGTAATCGTGTGCTGTTGGGACTATCACCGGTGTCCATCGAGTTGATGTTTGCATTTCTCAAACACGTCAAATCGTTTTGAATAAACAACCTCCTTTCTCTCTTAAGGGTCAACGATCATACGCCGCTTACAAAATTCATGACTTCTAACAATCGTTACGTATATTTGAATCAACTCATTCTGAAATGATTGAAGATACCCTTTTATTTTGTCCCAATACTCTTGTCTCTTAAGCTAAAGGATGCGATAATTAGCTTAGTTAACGAACTGAACAATCGTTCCTTCTTCTTTCGTGTATAGCCGTTGTCTGAATAGAAATTGGACGATCTTTTGGTTGTTCATCACTGATTTTGATTTCTCTGCGCTCATCTTTCCATTAACATTGTAAGACGAAAATTCAGTTCGGCCACTTGACATTTTGTCGTATTTAGGAAAATTTCTACAATTTGACCATTTCGTCGAAACTATGCACTCATCTTCTGTTAGGGAAGAAACCCGCCGTTTGAAGTTGTTGAATGCGCAACAGCCGGAAATAGGTTAAGCATTTTCCTTATTACGAAAACGTTTTCTCCAAATTTGTTGCTCGTTTTCACTTAAATGTGCTCTTTTGTAAGGCGAATGATTCTCGCCGATGATTTCCCGACATGCAACTCTTCTGCTAGTATGAGAAGTGACTGGAACTCATACTGTCAATCATCTTTACATCTGTGATCTTCACAAAGAAACGGTTATTCGTCATTTGAATACTCGAGAGTTTAATTTCGTGTGCTTATTGTGTGCAATTTGGCTCGTAATTGGCGTCTTCACGAGAACCTGATAATCCGCGCCGTACGATTTTCGCAATATTACACAAGCTATCTTCTAGCGCTTAACAAATCCGACCACGGCGTCAAGAACGGCCGCTGGGACGAGTTCAAGTGGATCAAACGTAACTTGTTCGACAGTTCGGGTGAGTGTCCATTGAAATTCAGTTTATTCAGATCATTTTTTAGACCATTTGGTGTCGAAATCGCAGGGCCAATTGTACGTATTGACAGTGGTAAGTCCATTCACAATTGTATCGCTCTGTTTTCACATCTCGTTCGTTTAATCGTTGTGTTTAAAATTCAACAACAAAACTGTTCGTCTTCTTTTCGTGCGAAAACACTCTCGGAGTCCAAATTTGGGAGCAATATCACGATGTCATCGGAAACCGCTAACTTCATTGACTTGCAATCAATCAGCGCAACGTTGAGCTGATTCACTAGTGATGTTTTGAAAGCAGATTGCAAAAGTCGTTTGTTTTAGTGTCACAAACCGTTCGCTTTTAATAACAGTAATTAGTTAAATTTCGTACAAAACTGAGGTGCTCTTTCAACCGCTTCGTTGCCACTTTTAATTTGAAGACGACGAGACGACAGTGGAGGTGCGCAAGGTTTCGAGAGTTGATGTTTTTCCCGATGCTGAGGCGCGTTTTTTACTCTATTGTTGTTGTTGGTTTTTACTGCAACGCTTTCATTCCGATTCGCGCACCCGCCGGCCGTCTTCTGCACTTACTCAACCGGTGCCCTTACATTCCGGTGACAATGCGTCTCGCGGTCCCGAACATCACAATCGAATGCCATTAAAACGGAAACATGCGCTCAACCGTCGACTGTGTTTTTGTCTTTTTTCCTGCCGACAATCAATGATTAGTACGAGAGTTTTTAACGTGTGTTGCTCGAGTCGAGTGTTGTAACGTGCAATTTGAACGCGTTGACGAGCAAAACAAAACGGCGACGACGGCATTGGTGATTATGTTTGGCGAGTTTTCGGCTCAATTGATCGCATAGAGAATGCACAATCGTTTTCGGGGCGCCCAAATCAGTCGAGAGCGGCGATATTCTTCGTATGGGTTACAGGCGAGCGGTGTTCATGTAAAGCCTAAGCTGTAAACAGTGGAGGTCAAGGTCTAAGCAAGTGGTTTGGGGGAGGGTGTGAGCCGGCGGAGCCAAAGACGCGAAAATCAGAATGAACGCAACCATTGGATTCTGATGTCTCGCGCGTAACCGAAAGACAAACATGGAGCTCGGCGAGCAATCGCCAGTCGACGGATTCGTAGCGCCGTCATTTCCGTTCGATCTTGTTTGCATGTTCGAAAATTTGAATACAATTCCGAACATGAAGTCGAATGATTTCCGGTTATGTTTCTTGCGAACGTTTTTGTTGGAGTTCACTTCGAATGCGCACCTTTCAACTCCCGTTTAAAACGTGGGCCGCCGGTTTTTTTGTCGATTTAATTTTTCAATTTTTGTCATTTTCTCTCTCGTCTTCACAGCGAATTCATTTTTTTGTTGTCGCATTCTGAACCAGTCCTTTTCTTCTACAAGCATAGTAGTCGTTTTACAGTGGGTTGCGTGATGGTTTGACACGTTTTTAATCTGCCGGCTTCTTCATTCCTGACGTTCACGAAGATGTTCATTTCCCGAAATTTGTTTGCGGACAACTAGCTGATAGACAACGTGATTTTATGCAACGATTATGCTCTCGGTTAACTGCGTTGAATGAGCCTTAATTATGTGAGCATTGCTGTCCTTTTGTGTTACATTTCTCATCATAACTTGTGAATTATTTGGCTTGAATTCAATTGAAGGTGCTACGTTTGACGTCTTTGTGCTTATTATCGAGTGTGCAATTTACTTTGCTTGTTGAGTCGATGCCAGCGTTTTCCTCTTTATCGTCATGGGTCTGCTGGTCGAGTAGAGCGATAGATAAGATTGTGCGCAAAGTCCAATTGTCGTGCATGTCATTTGTAATTAAACAATCTGCTCAGAAAGAAAAGAGCGGATTTACAAAAAGCGACTGTTGGCCACAATAACAAAAATGGGAAGACGGATGCCGCGTGGGAATTTGTGGAGCGATTTGCGAAATGAACAAAGCTTTCGGCCATCACTATTCTCTCACAATTAGCTACGAAATAGCATTCAGATTTCGCGCAACGAATAATTCCGACGCTGAAGGCCAATCATTATAATCGTTTACGAATGATGATGACTCATGGGTTTTTAGATTGATTTGTTTCTATTTAAGACTAACGATCTTATTCAATCGGGGGACTTCTATTATTGCCAACTCCTTTTAGTTTTTATGCGGAGAGCTACAGCTTATTTCGAATATTAATGATGATTTGTAACGGAAATTGGTACTCGAACAAACGCGTAGAGACGATAAAGTCTACTGTTCTATCGGCTCAATTGAATTCAAAGTCCGTTTGAGTAGTTACAAGTTGTGGATGAGAGTCTGTTCACGGAGCGAAAGTTCTATGCGGAGAGCTCGTTTAATCAACAGTTTGCTGGTTGAAAACAAGAACCTAAAAGGCCAACGTGTAATCTCATCAAATTGTCAAGGAACGAACTCTTCAAATAATAGCAGGAAAACCATCGAAAAGGAATTCATCAAACAACATTTGTCTTCTGATACTCAACGCGAGTGACGAGTGTAATTCAAGTTTTGAGAATTGCCGGCAAATAGCATTCGGTACTCGTGTTTTGATTTGAAGACGAGTACGTGGACTCTTTATCTTTTCGTATTTCGCGTAAATTTATGCTTCAAGCAATTGAGCAAAAGTCGAGGTCTTGTCGATGATTTGAGTAATTCACTTGAAAACATCTTTTGCGTTCTCAAACTTTTAAACGATTGAATTGCCGTTTAAAATATCAAGTGCAAAACTTCTCTCAGTCTCAATTTGTCGCGAACAAATGAAGACGCCGAAAGCAGCTGGTTGGCTGTTTGGATTGTTCGAGTTGTGGCCAACAATAAAACCGAGCTCATTGTATATGGTCCGTCGGCTTCGTTTTGCGCTCCTCGTGGGTTTCGACTGCTGGCGAGATGCATTTTTGTGGTACAATGGTCGTCATTCGTCTAACTTATTCGGGGGTGGAGTTAGTCTGCCGGCCAAGAGGATTACTGTATTTTTGTTCGCTCTCCATCATCTATGGACTCGATGACACTAAAATCGTTGGTTCCAGTTTCACAATTTTTGCTAAAACAACAAAACTTCATCTGTTGTTGTTTTTGCTTCTGGATTACGTAATCTTATTCCGTTTTTGCTTATCTGTCTCGTATGACGTTATGAACAAAATTGATTAAGCAATAGGAGAATTGCGGTTGAAAATTAATGTTCCCGAAATGCCAAATGCAAAACCAACCGCGAATGAGATCAATCCGACTGCAAGTCAGGTATCAAATTGCATGCGGTGACTTTACTGCAACACATCGTCCTCAATTTGAACTCCCGAGTTATGGCCGTCGCTAGCTTATTTTTCGTGTTCTAATTGGCTGTGACATGACTTGGCTTCGCATCCATGTGTGAATTTCAGCGGTTCTATTTGACTTCTGCTTGTACAGCAGTGTACTATGAATAATTAAACGAGTCAATTTTTGCACGTTGTTTAGACGAATAACAAGAAATTAAGCCGGTTTGAGTGTTAAAGAGCTTCTTCGTGGACAAGCGGATTTTGTTGGCGAAATAACGATTTCCGGTAATTCACTCACCTGCCGCGCGAAAGTGTCTCGTACAACGTCTTCTATGGCACCTCAACGAATCTCAGTTAAATCATGTTTTGTGCGAAGTTTTGGAAGCTTTGACTTCTAATCCAACATTCACGAATGGGCGTCGATTTAGTAGCTTTAAACTTCAATTTGTCTCCCACTACTCTTCCGGCATTAAACCGAGTCTTTAATTGCAAATTTCACTTTCTGTAAATCGGAAGCAGACTTCTCTTGTCGCATCCTTTGCACTTATAATTTAATCGTTAAGGTCACTAATTAAAGTGGTCGATAAGTTAATGCGCTAATTTCGGGTGGGCACGGATTGCTTTTTGCGGCATTTTGTTTTGGCGCGGTTACAAACCCGAACTGTCTGTTCGGAGACTGCGCAATCGGCGCCGAATTAGCGCCGAAAACAAAGGTGCTTGGTGCTAAATAGTCGGGAAATGAGACTTTGTTTTGAGAGTCAGCAAGCGAACTGCAAGGTAATTGCCGGCTTGGCCAAAACGGTCACGCCTAAGCACTCCGATTATTTTCATTGGATTCGCGCAATCGAGTCGTTGGCACTTGTCCATCGGATAGACGTCCTCGAAATCCAAAGTGTCGCTTGACCGATTCTACAAAAGACTCTCGTGTTTGTTGTGAGTCCAAAAGCCGCCTCGTGCTCCCGACTTTCGTATCGCCTAATTGATTAAATCCCTTCGATTAATTGCTCGACTTTCAAAACAACTTTTCTGAAGCGATTCCTTTTATTGGTGTTTTCGAACAGCCGCCAATGACCGTCACAATAAAATGTTTTAGAAGCGCCGTTTTCCATCGACTAATTAGACAGAAGAATGGCGGGTTAGTTGAATGAGGCCAAGTTAGCGTCGGGTTCGTTTTGATAGTCGGGGTTTTATGGCGCGCGGCCACAGCTGAGTTTTTACTATCAAAGATTGGGGACTCATTTCGACTCGCCGTCACAATGTGCATCGCTTTTGTGTCGACTTGTGAAGAAAAAAGTTCGCTTTGATTGTTTCCGGAAAGCTGCGCGGGATCGTTTTTGAAATGGTTTCGGAACAGCGCAAAGAATAGTGTGAAAATAAATGAATGGAATTGGAAAGCGGAAAGCATAAGGTCAAATGTCGGTTTTTGTATGCGAGAATGTGTGTGATCGGAGGGGAGTGAGGAAATGATTTGTTGTTCAGGACGGCAGTAGGGTTTGTTTTGCCCGATTCGTCAACAGACTCTTCAGTGTGCATTCGACGTGCACAGGTTGCGCGGAAGATAAGCCGACGTTCGCGTCTATTGTTTGTGGGCACGGTTCAGCGAGTTCGTTTTCGAAGATTTTTGTTTCATTAAGCGGCACTTTCTTTCTTCGAATTTTTCTTCTTTTATTGCCACCGTGCTCTTTATTCGATTCATCTCCGCTCTAATGGAACCAGCCATTGGCGTCCACAGTCGGGGACTGTCCGAAATGAAATGTGACAGTGAATTGGAGTTGTTGCCAAGTCGAAATTCATAAAGTTGGTTGGAATTGACAGGAACCGTCCAAGTTCGCCCTCACGGCCGAATGCGTTGACTGACTGTCGCGGCGTTTTCTTTCAGCAAACAAAGGACACCCATTATGTCTTTTAAATTTCTGTGGCCAAAGCACATTTACTCCTTGTCCTTAATCCGGAAATTTGTAAGCCAACTATCGGCTTTGTAACATGAATCAGCCTTGATTTCTCGTAATAGCACTGTGTGTTTCCTGGTAATAATATCTTTTGATCAGTCATTCGATCATTGGAGGCTGTTGAAGAATTGAAGGTTTGCTGACTTGAAAAGAGGATGCCAGTTGTAAGGAAGCTTACGGGCAAGTCAATGTGATTGTATTTTGAGACATCAACAACGTCTCTTTCAACACCCATTCTTCGCATTGTGTGCCAATCAGTCGTCTCAATGATCGGCGTCCTCCAATTTTGTTCTTCTTTTGCTCTACGACTTCTATTTTCCCAAAGTATTTGGACAACACGACAGCGAAATTTGAGAACGCGGATTTTGATGAGTCGGGGAGGTTTATTCGTGCTGTCGAATTTGCCGCAAGTTCGCAGCGATTTGGCCGCCGGCTATCACACAAACAATAAGGTCGTTTAAGTCCAAAGGTTCATATTCGAATGTAAATGAGCCTATCGACTTAATTCTTACTTCTCTTCACTGTATTGTTCAAACTCCTAGTCGACCCCGCATACTGTAGTTGTTTTCCACAGCCCTTTATTTTCTACTTGAATTCGCTGACAAACTTTTACTTGCAAATAGTGAAATGAAGTCGTCAGTGTGCGATGATGCGTTTGAAAGGATCGGTCAATAGCCGTAACTCCATTAGACGCTCGCCGAGGTCCAATTTAAGCGGGCAAATTGATCATTCATTGTATACACACGATAAATTGAACAAGAAAGCCGAATTTTTGAATAGTCTCCATGCGGATAATGAATTGTGTCTTTGTTGGCCACTTCGGCATTATCCAACAACCGACCATCCGCGCTGCAGCGTCGTCCTTAGACCGTTTCGCATCAATTGAGGGAAGAGGACACGCGGAATTCGTTCAATTCATAAAACCGCTTCATGAACCCAAAACAAAGGATTACGAAACGAAATGACGGATCCTTAAATATCAAAATTGGACTTATATACAATCCATGATCACGTACTTTATTCATTTGTTCGTCCTCTACATCGTTCTTTCTATTAAGGTCATTAATTGTACTGTAAACGGGAAGGTCTTTCTCGACGACTGCTAAGTTCTCTAGACCTTATTGCTTATTCTTAATGATCTTTTGGCTTGTAATTTTAGTTCTCATCTTTTCTCGATTCAACCGATTTACGCCCATCTGTTGCCATTGAGAGCGTTTAACTGTTGAGCCTTGAGACGAAATTTGAGTAGAGCGCATCCTTCGCCGCGTTTAATCCACTTGGCACAGGACGTGAGTCTGCGATTCAACGTTTTCGAATTGAACACACCGACTCGAAATTAATCAAAGCAGCTTTCTCTCTCAAAACTCATAAGCATTTTAAAGCTGAAAACATTTTTGGCTGAGAAAATCGATGGCAATGAATGGTTCTTTAGTCAAATAATAGGGTGCAGTCTTGAGATGAAAGGGATTCCGGTGGCACAATAAGTTGACGTTTCTGAAATTGTGGCAGATGGACTAAAACAAGAAGAACAGCTCGTCCACAAAGATACAGACTGCCGCCAGTGCTCGCCATCAGGAGTCATAATAAGTCGTCGGGCTAATAAAAGAAGGAACTTGCCGACCCATCAGTCTCTTCAGCCACAATCGTGCACCTTTTTCATTTGACACGAACGTTCCTTGTTTTGCTCAAAACTTAAAAGTTCGAATTTGGGCGCCAACTTTTTGGCGCGCGACCTTCTCATTCCTTTCTATTCTTAACTCCCGAACTCGCTAATTAATCACGTAGTCTTTAATTGTTAGACCTATAAATTTTAAAGACGGTTTTGTAGGCAAAACAGCTTTCGGCCAAAATACTCGTCTTCATTGGCCTATTCCGAAAATATTATGCCGATGAAATTTGTAGATACAACAACAGATAACTGTTTTGCAAGCTCGAGCTTTATGCTTTCAATTTCACGTGTCTACACTCCAACACAATCCGTTGTAGATTCTACCGAGGACCAATGGCCCAGGATTTTGGCATATTATTCGCAAACACGCATAAAATTCTGGGCTTTGATCGAGGCTTGTTCGTACGGTAGACAAAGAGAGAAAGGTTCAAAGCCTTTTAGAGCTTTTTAAATGGGTTAATTTGCTACTAAGATGTCATATTGCGAGTTAAGGTGGTTGCGAGTATTGTTGTAGATTCCTAGGACGGGTAGAATAAGCCGAGATTTAGTTCTATTCAACATATCGATCTTTGTTTTCGAATGCTTATGATCCCGAGAATTGCTGCTTTTGAAGACTGCAAGTTATTCGCGAAACGTGTGGACCACGGCGGGTTTTCAGGTGCTTTGGTGCACGTTCATTACACTCCTATTTTATGTTCTTGCGCGTCTTGAATTGACAATTACTGCGCATAACAATAAAGAGATAATTCGTGGCATAAAAACGCATACCGTCTTGCAATTTGGATTTCAATTTGTGCGCTCGTGTTGTTTGGTTGTGATTCCAGCCTCCAATTTTTGCCATTTCATTTCTAACTATCGGTCTCCACGGTTTCCGTTTATGTCCGTTGGATTTATTCACGCACGTAACACCTTTTGCATCTGCGCAGTCTCAATTCTTAAGACAATTGTCATTACGAGCCCCGGTGTTTTCCCCACTCGAAGTCCGTACTTTTCGCTGATGGCTCGAATTAACATCATTGATCAAACAGCGACATTTGAGTTTTTCTCAAAACCTTCCGATGCGGCGTTCGTTGGGGTCGAAGAAATTAATGAACGATATGGCGCGTCATTTCCTTTTTCTGGTTAGTTGATGCCAACGACTAAAGCCGCCGAAATCCTCAACTCGGTTTCCTGTTATTCCAACCTTCTCTAGTTTATCGACTGGAAGTTACACGACGTTGTCACAAATTTGAATACCACGTATTTGTATAGTTGTTGGGATATGCACGAAAAAAAGATAAGAATAGTGTCGAGCAAGTAGAGGTCAACTTGTGAACTGTCGTCTCATTCTTTTCGTGTGATAAGAAATAAAAGACATGATGAGAATTAAGGTCGAGCAATGTCCATTCTGTATTCTTGGCTCATGTAAAGTCATTTCTCTTCGCCTTGTACGCACAACCGAAATGACCTCCTCTGTTCTACGCCAATCGTCTGTGCAAATATATACGTGGTGCAATACGTTTACGAACTAATTTACATGCGCTTTTTAATTCTCACATTCCATAATACGCACATACAAATTCGTTTGCTTTTAGCATGTCCAATCGCCGAAAAGCTGTCCCGGTTCGACTTATCAGTCGAAGCTCAACGTCAACAGTTTTGTCAAGGTCTCGTTGCGCGTCGCCTTCCACAAGTCCAACCACAAGCGGTTCAACAGTCAAACCTTTGGGTACGATTCCTGAGCTCTCGCCCTCTTGCTCTACAAACTTCAAACAAAGAAAACAGGATCAAGCCAAAGAGAATTCAACGGAAATGGTAGGTTTCATTTGTTCCACTTTCTAATCACGATATTCTTTAGTCGCAACCTTTCGATCTTGCACATCAAATGTCGTCGCCCGAACAATCGGTTTCCAGTCCACTTGGTCCAACGGCGTCGGTGAAATCGAACGTCTCTGCGGGTTCACATCATACGAGGTAAATATCAAAAATAACAATGTACACGATTTCAAATTCAAGACCTTTGTTCTGCCTTATTGCAATAAGCGCATAGCAAAAGTTGAATCAAATTTTCGTTCAATTGACTGCTAAATATTTAATTAGCGTTTATTTTCTAAACGAAGAAATGGGGACTAAAGGTGTTAATTAATTCAAGAACCATTTTAAGAATAACAACCGTTAAAATATTTCCCATGATCTAAGACCGTTTTGTGTTTCCAACTGCTGTTTAGCTAAACGGTTTCATTTCCATTCGTTTTCTTGCATTAATGACCACTGGCCGCCCGAAACCTCAATCATGACTCTTTTTGATCGCCGACCCTTTTCTTGTTCTCGTGACAGTCCCTGACAATTACGAGGTTTTGCTCCACCTTTTGCAAACAAGTTGATAGCTTGTATCAGTAGGGGATTGTCCACAACAAATCACCTCAACTACGAGAGCTGGACGGCGCCCATTTGAGAGTTCTTATCAATTGATTTTTATTACTCTTTTGTACGGAACCTTTGCGCTCATTGCACCCTCGGTTTAACTCAAAAAGAGTGTACCATTGTGAGCTGATAGTGCCGGGAACGAGAATCAATGACCATTATCAAGTGGTCATTTACGAATCAAGATAATCGCTTAACTAAAAATGGGCGGAGTTCTATGAGCGCGTTTGAGAAATGTTATTTACGTCTGTCATTGTTTTCAGCACTTCGAACTCGACGACAACGTTGCCATTTGATATTCCGGATATTCTGGCTCAAACTCAACACGATTGTACGGTTCTTATTGACAGTCGATCGTTGCGTTCTGTTCTCAACGCTGCCAGTGGTCAAGAAGCAAAAATGGAACTTCTCCAGAGTATTATTGAACAGGTACGATCTCAATTACTGGAAATGATATTTCAACTGAACTTTAGGTGAATTGTGTAAAAGAACGATTGTTGGCCGAAGATACGAACAAAGATCTCGAAGAAGACGACGAAGAAGAGGAAACAAGAAGTCAATTAGATAGACCACGTGGATCCATTGACTCTTCAGCGATGTTGTCGGCTTCTGAGAAAACACATGAACATGTGAATCCAATGATTGGGGTAAAACAAACGCGGACAAATAAAAATAACCAACGGTTTTAGAAGTCGGTTGATAGAACAGGAATCGAAGATCTTTTCTTGCATCAACATGCGAATATGCAAAATACACAACAAGATCGATTGTTGGCCATGATCAATGCACTTGGCAGTCAGAACGGTCAATTCGTATTTCCTGCTGGTAAGAAGTGAGTCTGTTCTTAGCAAAACTTTGAATTTTCAGGTCAACCTTTCAATTTGCTTGGTAATCGAGATTTGAGCACCGAAATGGGCACTCCGAATTCAAATCATAATCAAAGTGCACCGGAGTCTCCTTTTTTATCGTACGCCAATTCGTTGAACGGGAAATCTCAGAGCAATTTGATGATGGCCGCTGCAGCAGCAGTTGTTGCTTCGAACAACAACAACGAACAGTTGAGTAGTGCCGAAAAGTTTTTGATGGAGTCACCGTTGAATTTGAGTCGCGTAAAGTAAGCGAATAACTTGAACAAGCGAATGACAATTCGAATTTAGCGATTGCATCAACAAGTCCGTGGACCTCTCAAACGCATTTAAATCTTCTTCGCCCACATTGTTTATGAATCGAACTCAGATGGATGTGGAGAGTAAGCAGATGACTTGAAATGGGTTTCCTATTCTTTTTTTTCAGGCACATTTCACACCAATCAACACTCGCCAAGTTCGTCGGGTAAAAGCACACCAAGAAACGGGAGTTTCAATGGCGACATGAATGCAAACAACAATCTACGCGCAGGTGCACCAAAATCTCCCAATCATATCAAACGACCGATGAATGCGTTTATGGTTTGGGCAAGAGACGAACGTCGCAAAATTCTCAAAGCATGTCCGGATATGCATAACAGTAACATTTCGAAAATTCTCGGTAAGTGTCCTTGCAAGCATGAGCCAAACGGTACTTTGATTCAGGATCACGTTGGAAAGCAATGTCTAACGCAGAGAAACAACCATTTTACGAAGAACAATCACGACTCTCGAAACTTCACATGGAACAACATCCCGACTATCGTTACAGGTTCATATTTTCGAATTGTGACATCTTCTAATGCATTCGAATTTAGACCACGACCGAAGCGAACGTGTATGGTCGACGGAAAGAAAGTACGAATAACCGAATACAAGACGATCATGAAAACAAAAACCGGCAGTGGTTCGAATGGACGCGGCTCTCCAGTTCCATCGTCCATGTCGAACAACGGGAATAGCGAACGAAACACACCATTTCATTCCGGAGCTGATGCCCATGCACTTCTTAACTCATTGCCAACGTCTTCTTTTGCTGCAGCTGTAGCAATGAACCCGTGGCTTAGTGCCGGATTTGAACATAACACAACAACAAGTACCAGTCAACCACCGACTTCTCAATCGTTGTCCTCCGGCCTATCAAATATGGCCAATGCCGCGTTGCTTGTTGGACTGGCGAATCATCATCATCAACAATTTCAACTGAATCATACTCAACTGCATTCGGAATAAACGGCTTTCGGCGAATTGCATTTCCATCATTCCCATCATACTTTCCCGCAATTCTGCGCTCTTTTTCTTATGTCGGTTCTGAACACAAATTTCGTTTTGATTTTCGGTTTTTGACGTGTCTCCTGGTGTTCATGATCAGTTTCTAAATTTGTGCCACAAACCCAACACCTCCCTTAATCGTGTTTTTTATAGTTCATTCCATTTTCAACAATTCTGTATAAAACGATCTTTGTCTTTGCGTTTGTATTCTTCTCTGTGGTTCTAACACGTAAACTTTTCAAATTGAATGTTTGTAAGCAATGGTGTCAATTGTCAGTTTAATTAGCAAATGTTGATCCAATCGTTTCTCAGTAATCGTGTCGTCTAAACGGCAAATTGAGTCCTAGTTTGTTTTCTGTGATATTTTTGATCGCAAATTTGTTTCCATACGAAAATGACCGATATTAAACGTTGACTTAACAATCAATCAGTCAATGAGAATAGCGAGATGTAGTTCGACTAAACAACAAGATAACTGGTTTACCTGAACATTAAAGTCTCACCCTCATAACTAACCACACCACAATAAAATGCTTCTCGCCACTATGAACTCGAGAAAAAATACACAGTCTCAATAATTTACTCCAGATTCCAAATCCGAAATAAAATTTTAAACTCACAAAGCTCATTTTTTCCGTAAAAATGTACTATTTGCGGTCGTTGAAAAGTCAACATTTTTCTTTCCGTAAACTCATAAAGACACAAGACAAGTGGATTCCGCTTTTCTTCAAAAAAAATTTTTTTTTAATCTTTGAATAGTTTGATGAATCAATCGATTCGCGAATCCGTTCCACAAATATGCTTGAGGATTGCAACTCCGCGAGTAGGGTAAGTTGACGGTGCAGAAGGTTTGTCTCTGAAAAAATGTGTGATTAGAAGTTGTTGTGTCCTCGTCAGGCAAAAGCACGTTTATTCGCGGCATAGACAATCACTAACTGAACAACAAAATGAAAAGCGGCGACAGCGGTAGTTCTTGTTGTTGCCACGATAGACGGAATCGTGTTGAAACGAAAGGGGGCTTTGAGGCGGAATATCCAACAGAAGTCGAATTCACTTTTCAACTCACCCAATTCCACTTTCCATCAGAGCCACGATCATGACCAATTGAGAAGTTGATTTGCGTGTGTCCGGATGGCAGGTGATTGTCGCTTGACCACACTGTGCTTGAGCATCCAATCCGTAGTTGATGGTCGGAGCTGAGCAGTCGAAGTCGTCGCTGTGCCATTGAGAAGAGCAGTTCGAATGGACTACGATCTCACGACATTGGACGCATGCTGAAATGAGAAACGTTGAGAAATGAAGTAAAAGAAGCGGACTTACGACTGTTCCGATGAAGCGCTTGGTATTGACGAATGTAGTTTTGGTCGTTTGCTTATGATTGAAGTCCAACGAAAGTCGAAAAGAGGAAGAGAGCAAGGAATCGTTTAAAAAAGATGTCCCGATCGATGAAATCGATTGGGAAATCCCATTTCCCCGCCCTGCACTCTCTCACCTTCCTCTGACCACCGCACACCTCGGCGGCTCTATAAAAAGGCGCCGCCGAGTTCATTTCCTCGCTTATCATTTTCGTTACCACCGAGCGCAGTCGACTCAATCGACCGCTCATCGTCTCTCACACTCCCGTTCCGTCCCTACTTCATTGTTGTTTTCCCGTTTTGCTGCAATAAACTCCCGTACCTCAATTCGTGTTCCCCTATTAGAACCTGATGAGTTGCTGTTTTCGTTGGCGCTTTTATAGCGATCAGCTAAGTAGTAGGCGTGACTGTTTGCTGCTCAATCGAAGAGAACCTACAGATTGCGTGCTCTTTGTTCTGCTTGTTTTTGTCTTGTGATCTCAAAACAACAGAGTCCAAAGTTCAAGTTTCAATTCAGTTTATTCAATTTATTTTCTCTTATCGCATACACAAGAATTAATCATTTTTTTCATTATTTTATTGTTGTTTTGATAGAACCGAATAAATCATTGTAATCATTGTAGTGTTTGAAAATTTGAATGCATTGTTCTTTGTATTTTGTTGCTTGTCTGTTAAATTCTTCGGATACCAATAAATTGAAATTATTTATTTGTCGAGCGATAGAAGTCAACTGATATGCAGTCAGTAGTTATACCCATGAGTTTACGAATTGACTGTTTGCTAAAAAAGACGACCGATGAAACGGTATGTGGATGACCTCGCAGTGTTTTTAAACACTCGTTTGAATTGCCAAAGTCCCAGATTTTGATCGATAAATCGGCTGAACAACTGGCTACAAAGAAAATACAAGTAAACAAAACAAAGAGAAAAGCTTACAAAAACATGTTTCACTCAAATCGAAACAAAAGTCTTGTACTATTGTGCTCAAATGAGCTTTGCATAAACGTTCGATTTGTTCGTTTTTCAGACTCAAATATAAAGATTCTCCAATCAAATCCATCTGTCAACTCACTTTAATTGTATGATTTTCACTACAAGATAAAGGAACAGCAAAATAGAGACAAAAATTCTTCGCAGATGAGCGTATGTTTACAAACCCAAGTGTTTTAAGCGAATATTTAAAATTTGCACTGTTTTTTGTGATGCTGAAATGTTCACTATCAGACATCGTGTACCAGCAATTAAGTGGTCGTGTCGAACAAACCGGTAAGCTAGTCATTGTAAGGAAAACAGAAATGTAAGTAGAGAAGACACCAAGTGTATAATCACTGATTCACTAGTAAATGCAATGATTAGCGATCATGAAGCAAAGGTAGATGTTTCAGGTTATTGCGAATCCTCCGAATTGACGTGTTTGTAGTTCAAAAACTGACTTCCATTGACTTTCTTCTCCGCTTTGACAATTATCTTTATTTCGAATCGTTCTTGCGTTTTCCAATCATATTTGTTTCATTGGGAATTTCGAACTGATTTGATCGCGCCAAAAGTCTGAAAACACTGAATCTTCAATCGACGACACTATATTTTTGCTCCCTCTGTTTTGATTGATTTTAGGCTCAATCAAAAGTTCGTGAAATTTTGCATTTAGCTAGCTATGATAAATCTTGCCGATGGGCGATTCTCCAATGCCATTTAGCTCCAGATATTGAATTTGCAGTAGCTTTGATATTGTTGAGATCGGGTTGTAGAACGCCTATGTACTTGGCGATTGAATACATCAACTTGAAACGTTCATTGGTGGTGGTCAAAGACAAAGTTTATGTATTTGTCAACCATCAGGATTGTACAATGAGAAATAAGGTTTTCATTTAAAATTCACAAGATAATGTACGATCAGATTCCGAGCCACGCATTCAAATGCTTTTTGATCGCTTTAAACAGAGAACGATTCTTTGGGTCAGTGAGCGGAGGTTTGTTGTCGAAACAGTGCGAATTATCTGGAAAATAACTACAGGCTTACTGATTGAATTTTACCTTTCACCCTTAAGACTGTAATCCCTTCTCCAATGGAATTTGCTTTGGTGCTTTGTTGAATCGACAAATTTAACCAGGGATCGTTCGTACTTTCAATGACTAGCAAATTTGTTGCCTAAATCATTAGTCTTATTGAGTAATTGTTCGTGGAAATTAACCGAAAACGTTTGAACATCGCCGTAGGTCTTGTGGAGTTGTTTGACGTTTGTTTCGATTTGATTCCGAGTAAATGATCTTCCAAAAACATCACGACACAAACTCAAGTGAAATCTGAAAACGCCAATTTTCACGTTTTCGTCTAATTTTCTTCAACGTACTCGACTGGAAGCTCCGAACCAAATGTGCTCGCGCCGCTGTCTGTGGTCGCAAAAGAACCTAATTCACTGCACTTTTGCCATAAAAGAGCTCGTGCGTCATTTGGCTTCGTATTCCGCAATCGAAGGACCATCGCGTTGTAGTCAATGTCTAAACAATTGTAATAACCGATGACACGATTTATTCGTGACAATAGCGTGAGTGAAGTGTCTTTCATAATCGAGCACACGTGCTTAATTCCCTAAATTCTGGACTGTGACTTTGAATGACATACTGAAGATACGTCTAAGTGTGAACTTGTTTCAACAGCTGTATAGAAGGGTGCAATCAAACGTTGAAAGAAGTTCTGTCTGACACGTTCGTCCACTGATTCTCCGCTAAAGTTCTGACATAAACTAAAATTATGTTCCAGGTATTGAAGACAATCTGAACAAACGAGAATTCACGATTCAAATCTGCTCGCCCGTCCATAGACAACAGCAGATGTCGTATGTGGTCAAATGCGAGTTCAATTTCTTTCCGACATCCCACTTCGTTAAAAACAGAATTTACAATCTCTGTATATTCTACGAGCAACATCTCTGTTATTGCATTTGTAACTAACCAAAAACGTCCACTTTAGGAAACATTAGCGGCGTTGAGACAACAGCTCCAATCGTCAATTCGGGTGATTGAGCACGAAGCCAAGTTGCCAATGCGCCTTGATTTTGTTTATAGTTGTTTTAAAGATCTAACCTGCACGAGAACACCCGAATGTTATCCACTTCGGGTTGACTAGCTGTAACTTTGAGTTGATCGATCGAATAAAAACCGTTGCATCGGCCAATGTTTGTTCCACAGTCAGAAATCGGAGCTTATCGACTGAATACTCACTGAAAAGAACTTGTTATTATAAATATGTTATGTATTGCTTACTCGGCTAAAATACTCGATCCATAACCACGATGTTCCAATAGAACCATAAGAGCACCAAATTCTTCAGCCAAATATCCCATTTCTGTATGGTCGGTAAACTCTTCGTATGTCATCGCTAACCCATTGGCTAGTGCAAAGAAAATTGGACCACCTGATTGGTAATTGACAAAAGAAATAGCAAACGTCTAAAATTGCAGTTGTTTCTGCATTCTTAAGTGAATTACTTGATTAAACTTTTGGCCGTTTGATTTTATCTGATCCACTTCTTGTTCAATATAATACCAACCATCTTCCGTCATTGCAGCATTTCCACCTCCGTGTGGATCGGGAATTATACGAGCAGTAACATTTGTGGTTTCCATGAATTTCGATAATTTCATCGACTTTGTTGCATTGAACTTTGTATTCTTTTTGAACATCCAATTTTGCATTTGCGTTAAAATCTGCTTTCTTGCATCCATCAGTTCCTTTGGATCACTGTTACTTTGTGGATAAAGATCGGCACAATGAGCAGTTGTCTCGAGATTAAGTATTGTAACCGTTGCATCATCTGCATCTTTGTCTGACATTCCCAATCGACTCCATGGATCAACAGCATGATTGAGGATTAAGGTGTTCGTTCCTCCATACTTATGGTAAGAAAGCGTTTGTTGTTTGATCTTGTTGTGCGTAAAATCGACACTTGAATCCAAATCGAATACCTCAATGCACATGTCGATGAAGTAGCTGAAACAGAATTATTATAAAAATTCTCTGTCTTACTTTAATTTCAAAATACTTCCAAATGCATTCAAATAATGAGTGGTTGAGAAGCGTTTAAATTCGTAGCATTGAAACCACAAAAATGCTCGTTGATCGTTTGGTGAGGTCGTGTTTTTCAGTTTGTCAATTAGCGCATTATAGTCAATATCCAATGAAGTCGTCTTATCACCCATCTGTAGCCTCATATAATCGGTAACTTTCACTAATCGGGAAAGTGGGTTTATTGCCGGACTCGTCATAATTGTACAAACATCTCCGATTCCTGCACCGTGATTAAATGGCGACTGGAAGAGGCGTTTAGATTAGTTTGAAGCAAATTCGATTACTTTGTTTAGTTTGTTGTTTTCCACAGCAAGAAAGAAGTTCTTAATCAAAACGTAGTAGAAATGTTGGATTTGTTGTTCGGTAAGTTCCAGCTGAGAAAGCGAAGGTTTGAGAAGAAATACTTCGTCTAATATGTCTCTTCCTTCCTTATTATCCATAAACTCTCTCAGCATCCGAAAACCCGAACGAATGTTCTCGAGACATCTATGACTATGTTTTTGGTAAACGTCTTCACAATGTTCTGCATAACCTGAAACAGAATTCATTTTACTTTTCATGCATTATGCGACTTAATGTAAAAGTCCAAATAAGAAAGAAACGGTGGACTGCTCGCTACAGCGCCGATTGATAGATCAAAATGCTTTTGACGTAAATTCAGTGCAAGAGATCCTAAAAACAAGAAGTTTCAAAACGATACTAACGAATGTACCCGCTATGGATCCACCAAAAATAATCCAATGGCCACTTTTGACCTTGTACAAACTGTTAGTTTCTGTGATAAAGTTAGCTGCATCTTCGACTGCTTGGTCGGAAGTTAAATATCGGAGGTTTTCTGTTGAGTAGTCGGAAAACGGCTGAGACGCTCCGAAAAACCGATGCTCCAGAAACCAAACTCTCGATTTCAGTTGCTGCGCATACTGAGGAAGCGGAAAACTATGGTTGTTGATCGAACGGATGTGAATCGATTCTGTGCCGCCAAGAAACAGCAACTCTGGACCATCGACAAAAAACTTGTCGTTTGAGAAAAATAACTGAAGCATCTTATATCCTCGGTTGTTTTATTTTACCTGATTGAAGATTCGATCGTCAGAATTGTTGAAATGATCAATCTTTTGGGAAAAGAACCCTCCAGGTAAGCCACTCAAAGAGATCTCGATGACATCCGCAATACCTACAATTGCAAAATACCAAAGCCAATTCCCATGCCACATTTATGAACTCGTGTTCAATGGTAGAACTTTAAGATAATCAACTTAAATACCGGCGTATTCGTACATAAAGAGATAGCGAGAATTTCAATTGCAATTAAGCGCGCACAGAGTGGAACGCTTCGTAGCAAAATTGATAAGAACGGTTCGTGTCAAGAGATTAATCAATCGACTTTTGAACTCAATAATAGTATTGCTGAGTTTGTCTCTTTTGAGAGTTACGAGATCTTGATTATGAATTCCGTCCCTAAATTCACAAAATAATCATAAGAATCGTTAATGGTCTTCCTAGCCTACCTGTTATTTTAACCCAAAGTCGTGCATGTTGGGTAGCTAATTTCAACGCGAGAATAGTATACTTAATCTGCGGTCTAACTTTAATTTTAACGCGTTTCTTCTTGAATCACAACTTTATTGGACGCGACTCTGGGTGTAGCTTCTTTTTACCATCAGAGTATGTTGGATTGAAGGGTTGTGTCAAGTTGACTGTCGATTTGTTTTAGCAATAGATTAAGATCAATAAAAAACTAAAATCTTAGTCATTTATCGATCAAAGGATTATCGAATTAAATCAATTTAATAAATACAAAATAAACACGTAAATTTGCACAAGAATCGTTGGATTATGAAAGACACGGAAAGATGTTTCGTTGTCTGTTTAAACAATCTTGGTACTTTCTGGTTCCTCCACTTCAACTTCTACAAACTCTTCTTGACTTCCCAAAGGCGCTAAAATTAAGAATAAATTAAGTATAAAGATTGTATTACAAACCTTCGGTTGTCGTCGTGGTAGTTGGAGCAGGAGTTGTAGTCTTTTTTCTTTTGATGATCCTTTTCTTGACAGTCTTGATAGGACTTGTTGTGGTGGTAGTTGTTGTTGTTGAAGTGACTTCCACTTCTTCAACTTCAACAACCTCATATTCTTCATCATTTTGAGGATTCTTGTTTTCGTCTGCTTTTTCTGCAATGAAAAGCATTTAATCAGCTCACGACTCCATTTTACCTTCTGTCTGAGTGGATGAAACAGTTGTTGTGGTGGGCACACTTTCAGTCGCCATCTTCGCGGGTTTCGGACTCATAGATTGTGTTGAGGTCATTGGTTCAATGGTCGTTTCTGTTTCCGTATCAGAGGAAGATGCCGGTGAATTCGCTTTTAATTTCTTTACCTAAAACTGATTTATACAGGACGTAAAATTCTGTGCTTCAAACCGTTTTCAACACTTGTGTTGTTGTTTCAAAAGTTGCGGTTGATGTTACTGAATCGTCAGCATTCGCAGCTTCTTTGTCCGAACTTGGTGTTCGAGTGTTGTCATCTGTAGCCTAAAATCAAGCGGTAATTCAATTACTTGATTGCTTTTACCTTTGTTTGAGAAGTACCCAACTCAGGAGCTGAGGTCTCGGCGGTCTAAATTCTTATAAAAACGAGCTCTGATAATTTCATACCGTTTCAGCAGGTGAACTGTTTTCGTTCGAAGATGCGTTTGATTCATCGCGATGTTTGGTTTCATTGCTCTTCTCATTGGTCAATTTGGCTTCGATTTCGGCCAATTCATGTTTGTGTTGAGCATCCAACTCATCTTGAGCATCGCGATCAGCCACGTATTTGCGGATTTCGTGTCTGAAAAAAGGCTAAAACTTCAACTAATGAACGAAAAACCTGAAGTCGACGATTTCTCCGGCAGATAAATCGGATGAACTATCAACATCCACTTTGCCGAAAAGATGACGAGTTATTGTCGGATCGACGTTGTATTTTTCTTGAACGATCTTTTCCAACTCTTCGACTGTCACATGTTTATCGCGATTCGTGTCAAAGTCCTAAATATGATTCAAAGAAGTTGATGTTCACGAACTAACCCGAAAATGATCGTTGACGTATTTGATAGCACTCAAACGAACGAGTCGAATGAAATCGGCCAATTCGACCTTGTCCAAGTAGTTATTTCGATCCTGATCAGCGACATTGAATAACGCGGTGGTTTCTCTGGGTTCAAGATCGTCGTCGCGATTTGCTTTCCCTTCCGCTTCGGCAATACTGATACGACCATCTCCGTCACTATCGTATTCGCCAAGAATCGATTGTGCATTTTTGACTGCTCGACTACGAATAACCGAACGGAAACCCGCAAATTCGACCGCATCTAGTTGACCGTCTTCATTCTCATCGGCTTGCGCAAAGAACGGTTCGAGAGTTCGTTCATCGAACCCGTAGTGATCGAACGCAATCTTCTTTGCTTCGTTCATTGTCAACGTCCCACTGCCATCGGTATCAACGACTTTGAGCGCTTTCTTCGCCGTGTCCACACTACGAGCTCGAACAATTCGCTCGAAATCAGCGAACTCCGGAGCATTCAACTCGCCGTCGTTGTTGTCGTCTACACTGGCCAACATCTCAATTACGTCGCCTGCTCCAATTCCTTCTTGCTCAAACGCGATCATTTGAGCTTCTCGGAGATTAATTCGGCCGTCTTCATCGAGATCAGCCGTCTTGAAACAAACAGTTGAAACGACGGTTCGATTGATTTGCTTACTTTCATGATTTGACGTGCCAATCGAATGCTCATCCCACGTACACGTCTACGCAGTTTACTGAAAAGTACCGCATCCATTTCGTCGTTTGTTGACGGAACCACCAATCTCCAAATTCGCTCCACATCACGATTGCTGATTCCGTATTCCTTGAGGATGTACGCTTGTGCTTCGCTCAAACTAAGCAGCTGATTTCTATCAACATCCACGTTCTGCAATCAAGTAATGAAATAAATAGACCCATTTTTGGAAATACCTGCAAGTAACGAAGGGCGGCGTTTTCGGCTTTAGCTAACACCAAAGGTCGAATCTCATTGAATTCTACGGAATTCAAATATCCGTCACGGTTTTTGTCCACTTGATTGAAAAGTGTTTCTACGACCGTTGACGAGAGACCGTGATGCACAAAAGCAGCGTACTGAACTTCCACCAAACTGAGAGCTCCATCACCATCCAAATCGACGTTTTTGTCGACTGGCGGTAAGGAAATCGCAGCCGCAGTTGTTGTACTCGTCAGAGTACCTAACATTTGAGTTAGAAAAAATCGATAGAATATGATTACCGTTTGGTGGCGTCGAATTTGTTGGATTGTATAGGACTGGTGGGTTGGCTTCGAATTTTCCAATTGTTTCGTTTGGTTGTGCCATCGATGCTGATTGTGTTGCGGGAACAATTGGAGTGGATTTTAACGAACGAAGAGCTGATGGATCGCGAACTGCATTGGCTTGTGGATTTACGAAAGCAGCTGATGGAATAGCGTGTTGTGCCTGAATTCCCACAAACTGTGGCGGAGCATTAACTGGGTTATTAGGATGAGAAGGTTGAGCAAAACGTTGTGGCACTTGTGCGAATTGAGGTACGAAGCCACTCGTTGGAAATCCGAGTTGTGGGGCGACTGGTTGAGATTGCGGCGATAAAGACGGTGAAATCGAAGCAGAAGGTCTTTGAATTTGTGGTGAATTTTGATGAGTTTGAGATAAATCTATAAACACTCATCACTGAGCTTTCAATCTACAACTTGTTACCTTGTCTTCGGTATCGAGCGGCTTCGACTACGCTAAAAACTAAGAAAGTGGCAACGAGCGCCCACCGAAATTCCATTGAATTTGTTGGGGAAAACAAACTCCGAGACTGCAAATTCAAATAGTCACTAATTAAGCAAAAACAATCAACTATCGGAAGTCAGAGTGCGAATGTTTACGGAAAGAAATCACAAACGAGAAGTCGTCAACGAAACGACAGAGTGGTATCTATCTTCAATTAGTCGAACGCTAATTTCGAAGACAGTAACAACACAAACGTCCGATGGAATTCAATTTTCCATCGACGGATTTACGCAATTTGTCACCGCCAACATCGACGTACATCTGAGAAGCAAATGTTTTCACAAGATTTGACAAGCACGACAGCCGTTCATCGACGGAATGCACGAGTTGCGGCTGCTACGTAAATGGATTAGTGCGCTCTAATCAAACGGAACTCGATAGCCGTTTGACACCGGAAACAGCCATTTTTTTCGAAAAAAATGCCGTGGATGTCAAGTGACTTAAAATCTCAGTGAATTTCAACGCACCAGTTGAATCGATTCCAAGTCTACGGACTATTCGACAGTTGGGGTTTCGTGGATAATCAGAAGCCGTGTTCCAACACCAAACGACAAGTTGTGCCGATCACCAACGCGGAAGATAACGAGTTCTCGTTATGAACTAACACGCAATAAAACAAGATCGACATTCATAAAACAAACACGCGAAGGAACAAGACCGCACATTTCGATTAGTCGCTCCAATCGCGATGTCGTCCGTTAATAATTAATTGGCTTCGTTCGTATCTGCATTGTTAACAAGTTTTAAATTTTTGGAATGATGCAAGTGATACGAGCAGAGTAAGTGCAACAAATGGCCGCGGGCGTATCTTCCAAGAAAGAATTTGTGGTCATTATGTAACAGAGTTAATTGACAGCAACGGAATGCAGGTAACTTGTAGATTAACTTGTTCTCATTAATTGAGTGCTAAACCTCAGCTTGTGGATACGAAAGTACACAAGACGTTAAAATTCAAACGAAAGTCATAGATATGATCGGATAGTTAGTCTCGAAGTTGTTGGATGAGCAAAAAGAATTGGAATGCTTACAAAAGCATTAGGGAATCATATAGAATGACAAGCGACTTTGACCGCTTTCTGACACAATGAATGCCGCTGGCAATGACCTCTCGGGCGAGATGATAACCACCGGTAACAACTGCAGATAATAGGAATGGTAAGCGCACGACGCTCAAAGAATCTCGGAAGTTGAAGGGCGTTTGCGCTCATTGATGCGGTTCAGATTACACGCTTAACGGTACGACCGCTGTTTTTGTCTTGGCGACCGATTTATAGTCTTCCAGTTCGAAATTTGCTGCCGATTGTTAAAATGTCGATCAACACGATCATTCGCTCGATGACCTAGAATTCGCTGACTTCATAAAAAGTCGTCCTTTAGTTCAATCACAGTGAAGGTCTTTGTAATTGACATCTACTCACGATGTTCACACTTACATAACAGCAAGTTTTTATTGGAGCAGTTTAAATAAAATAGTTGAATTTCGAAAGTTCAAAGACTGCAATCCCGTTTCTCGTTCGGACGCTCGACTGCAAGATCAACGGTTCCAATGTCGTGAAAGGACTTGGCGACTTTTCCACGACTAATAGCCTCTTTCGGAAGAGGAATCTCGACTTTGCGTTGACATGCCTAAATCAAAATATGAAATCGATGGGAAATTGAAACAAACCAAAGTGTTGTTGCAGTCGTGTATAATAGTCAATTTTGGATTGATCTTAAAGACCGCCGACTTATAACCGGAGATCATAAATGTGCCGTTCGTTGTTTTATTGAAACCAATGAGATCGTCTTTCCCAATTGTATGAGGAACGTCGTACAATTGAACTCGCACGCCGTCTACTTTTTCCGTATTACACAGCAAAGTACCGATGGCAGCAACACTTTGACTTCGGCCGAAGCCTTCAGTCCCGGTTATGCAAAGCACCAGCAATAGGAAAATGAATTTACTCATTCTAAAGCAACCAAATAACTAGACGATCAAGTGGTAAGTTTGTCACGTTGGGCGTTAAAAACAATCGATTTTTGTTTATCTATGCAACCAAAAACAACACCCGGAGAAGTGAACGGGAAATAAACTCACGTTTGAGACCAGCTTTTTAGATCGCTGTTTTTGTTAATCTTCGAACTCTGATGGTGCGAATCACGGCTGAAGACTTTGAATTGAATGTCGTAAACATGAGTCACCTTTAACGTGTTCTTTACAGTTCGAATGAAAATGAACGGATCCATTTCGCCAACGAAACGCCAATTTCAATCGACGTATCGCAAAAGTCAACAGAAGATAGAGATTATGTCGATAGATGCGACTGCAGTAGGCGAAAAAGAAGATGTTCAATTGCATGTACAGGAGTTGGCATAAATTGATCACCACCTCGATTATCTCAAAATACGTTTCTTTTGATCGTTCATCCGAATAGAAGAAATCGGCCAAAGCATAGGGCCAATTGAAGGCAATGAACGACAAGGTGAGATACAAGCAAATCGTCGCTGTTGTCTGCGAATATAATCGTACTTGCGTGCCTTTCTTTAAATCACGTACCTTGTGGTTTTTCGTCCACATGTTACGCGAAACTTCGGCCATTCGCAGTTCGTTGAGGTGATGTCGATCGAGTTCTTTCAGTTTGTAGATAATACTAATGGAAATTAAAATCATAACAATTCCGGAAACGAAGTATTGCAGTAGAGTGCAAATTATCTTAATCGTCAAATACCATGCCGTTGATTGGATCTAAATCGAAGAAACGGTGGGTATTTTAATACAAAGATATTACGTAGACATTCATTGAGAAGTCGTCTTCGTCCACCATGTGATTGTAAATAATCCATCTCAAACATACGAATATACCAAGACTCAAACATGTAAATACGATTATTAGGCGAATCTAAAAGTCATTTTATTCCATCGTATGCAAACACTTACCTTTAATCTCGAGAAGCATAGACGATAATATAGAGGATTGTTTAATGCCACATAACGATCCAAACACAATGCAACAATCATAAAACCATAGGTGGCAATCAATGAGTTGACTAAATAAAGCCAAATATAAGCACGAAAAAACGTCCAAATTGTATTCAACTCTATGGCACAGATATCGATAAAACACCCGATAATGAGAAAGAACATGGTTAGAAGACTGAAGACTGCCTACAAGAAGAGTCTGGTTAGATGCTTTTGATTAAACGACAAACTTGAATCAACAACAGGAAGAAGCCCTTGTGTTTTTGCCGAAAACGAATGTAAAGAAGTAGTGCCAAATGTACTGCCGACAAACATAATCCAATCGAAGAGCACACCAAATCTAAGTATCGACGTGTATGTGAAAGTTCAGGAACATCGGCGCATTTTGACGAGCGATTACTGTCGTTTTGATCATCAGGAATACTGGTGATTAGATTTTCAATGAATTCCATATAACGCCAATCAAGACGATTCTAACTCTTTTTGGCTTCAAAATTTCGCGCCTACATTTTTAGTTTTCTCGGACAACATCGTTTTGGAACGAGCGAAACGACTTTCTATTCAACGATCGTGATGCATCATAAGCCCCCGTTTTGTATCTGCATCAAACGGCTCCCAACAAGCGTTCCAATCTCAAATAACGCACTTTTACGACTTTTAGGTGGGGCTGAATGCTTCGGTGTGGTTGAGGTTCTCATCGAAATCATTTCAGAAGCTTTCAATTCAACGTCACCAACAAGTAAACTAAACATGCAATGTCATACATTTTACACTTCAACTTAATTTTGTCCACATGTTCTGCCAACAATTTTTCGTACGTTCGGTTGACAGGGACGATTACCTCTCGCGTGAAACCTTTGCGACGATACACCTGAGAGCGTTTGCGGGGCACCAAGAATCGGAGATTGCGCAGTGAAGTTGCGTACGCGTCACCTTTTCCGCTCAATTTGACGACTCGAAGATGCTGAGAGAGCACGAACGAACGTGCCGATCAAACAAACCACTCGTTTTATAACGTCGATTTTGCATAAACAATTTTGTTTTTTGATTCGATCGTTTTAATGAGCAAAAATCATGGATATTTTCTTTCAAGAAAACTGCAAGCAAACGTTCGGCCGTGTACTACGAAGCGCTTTTTTTGAAGTCATTTTGCCGGTATTTTCTAGTGTTTGTATTTTCAGCCATTGAAACAAACGATGCAATCGAATTGACGTTAGTTTGACTTATTATTGGATGCCCTTTCCACGTTCAATTAGGTGCTTTGCGCCGAGGCACAAGGAGAACCCGTTTGTGAGCATCGGCATTGGAATCTGTGTCGGGCTCTTGTTGGGAGTTTGTTTGAAATTTGAGACACAAACGGAAATCGACCAGCGTTTTATCGCATCATTGCCGGAAGATCAACTTCTTTTGAACTCAACCGATTTACCGCACAATCTGTGGATTCGATGTGTAGTGCTGATACAACCGGATAATCCGCGACCTTACAAGTATGTTCAATCGATTCTCGACACCTACGCTCGACGTTGCAACAAAACCGTTTTCTATACCAGTGAGGAAAAATTGTTAACACGATTTCATGGTAAGTGCATGTTCGTGGTTAACAAATTCGTCCGGTTTTAGATAAAACCGAGATTTTCGCTGTGAACAACTTTAATGGACCTCATTCGTATTCATTCTTCCACTTAATCGCTCAACTTGTCTACAGTCAATCTCGTCAGACTTCGCCTTCTTCTTCGGATGTGGCGGAATGGACGGTTTTTCTGAACGAGCAAAATTTTGTTATTCCGGAAAATTTGCGTGTTTTCTTGAAGCATCACGATCCTTCTGAAGCGCTTGTTTTTGGTCGTCTCGGCCATTCCCGGTAGTTTCAGCGAAAAAGAAACCGTCAACCGATGAGCTTGTTTAGATGGCTACTGAGTTATCTATTTCCGTTTTTACAAACTGAAATGTTCCAAATTGACTCAGGAGTTGTTTTTTCCAATCGAGCCCTGGAACTGATTGCAACTTCAAACAAATGTCGACCTCATTGGTTGATTCCCGTGCATACGGGAAAAGGTTTGTTTGCTTGCGGAATGCAGCTCAATTTGCGGCTGATTGATCCAGTGGACGAGGTTTGCATCAAATGTCTTACTGATGTAAACGTCTTGATTCAGGAGGGTCATCATTTATTTTTATCAGACAATCTGCGTAACATGTTTTCTTCGAAATACTTTTCCGCTAATGAAGAAACTTATGAGGTTTGGAATTGCTAATTACCATCAATCTTTCAAGTAAACTGTTTAGGGTGCTGAAACGAATGCCGGCTGCTGTAGCGATCGTTTGATCTCCGTGGGTTCAGTGAATCATCGTGACATCCGGGTAATGCAATATGTGGTCAATCGTATACGAGTTTTTGGACATAATTATTAAATAAATTTATCGACTTTGAGCTTTTTGTATAAACAAGAAGAGAAATGAAAGACTAAATCATTTGCCGGATTATACAAACTGAAGATGGAATTTGATCAAGTGAATGGCTAGAGCAGTAATTGTCAAAACTGTCTAACATTTTACGAACAGTAGCTACGAGAATCAAAACACAAAGGAAAGAGTTGAATAGAAGTTCCTGAGAGACCGATTGAAAAGAGTGATGTGAAGAAGAACAAGGAAAAAGAGCTGATAACTGGATACGTACTTTGAGTTTGAAGCTCCGGATGTCTTTGCGCCGTAGATTCCAATTTGACGATCGCTATCGGCAACAAACACTTCGGATGGCAAATTTTTGATCTCAGTCGCCGTAGTCGGAAGTTCGGTTGTTGACATTGACGGACAGCCAACAGGCTTGAAATAAGCCAATGCTTTAAAGGCCTCACTTCGATCGCAATAGTTCTCGGCAAGTAAATTCTTTTCCTAAACTTATGTCTTTGAGGTACAGAACTTTGTGAACGTACCGAATGAAATTGAATCCACTGCATTTCACAGGAACAATGTAGAGTGTTTTCGGTAAAGATCAATTTGTACGCCGAATGACTCAAACAATCTGCCGAATCGAGAGGTTCACGCACAGTGTTATAACTGAAAATCAATTCGCCGACATTCTCCATTGACATAAACGATCGAGCACCCATTCGACCGATGTGGTTGGCTTGTAGCTGAAGACCACCGACTGTAAACATGCCACTGAACGATTCCTCTTCAATTTTGCCAATCCTATTTTCGCGCAATTGTATCTAAATTGCAGCAATCATTAATATTTCTTATAAGATATAACTGTCATTTTGTTGTTCAAAATGTTTTTTTGGCTTATCGTCCGGTATTGAGTCTATTTGTTGGCAACTGTTTGTTCTTTTGAAAGGTCGTAAACTATATGCCTAGTCATTGATTGCATAACGCCTGCAACAACCGCGATCATGGATCAATCGCCGGACAGACGAATGCCATTGGCAGCCAGTGATTGATGGGCTAATAGATTAGTGCACGCATTTTTTGGCGTAAACAACAATTGATCAGGAGTTTTATTTAAAATTGAAACAACTTGCGGTCAATTCAAACGTCTCAGCTGTCGAGCGGACATGTTGATAAGACCGCAAAGTGATTGACAGATACATGTTGGCGTTTTTCAAAAGATAAGCGACATTTTACACGATCAACTTGATGCTCTCACCTGATTAACATGACTCAATTTTGAGAAGATGCCACTTCGGAGGTTCAATGTTGAGTCGATCAGATTCAGGTTGTGAATACGAGAGGAGTTGGAAAATGAGTCCCGATTTAAAACACACACGCCTTTCAATGTCATGAAATCCAATCTCGATATGCCGGACAGTCCATCGGATTCGACCGTGAAACATCGTTCTTCTATGTGCAACTCACGCAAATTATGAGCATTTCTGAAAACAAAGTCATTGAGCTCAGAAGTTTAATTACTCACTTAAAAGCAAAAGCATGAATTTTTTCCAAACCGTTGTGTTTGATTACGATTCTCAGCGGATTTTCGTTTCCAATGGCCGAAAATGCATATCGATGTAACTCGCGCAGTTTCGGATTAGCGATCACGGACAACGTTCTGAATCAACGTGCTAAATTAAATCAAAGACTGGTTACCTCAGTTTCTGAAGGCCTTTGAATGCATGTTTATCGATGACATCCAAATTCGGACACTTTTCCAATTTCACTTCTTGAAGCAATTGAAATTTGCGAAACGCATTCTTCTTTACGGTATTCAACGTGCAGTTTTTCAGAATAATTCTCTCAAGACTTGTTGGCCAATCCGTTGGTATGCTTTCCATTTCTACGTCAATGCATTCTACCTAAAAACCACAGATTGAAACATCAAAAGCAACCGTTTCCTTTGTTTGACAAACAAACAGATTTTACTCATTTTAAACGGTTTGATTAAAAGAAAGGAATTTGCTTAAACATCTTACTAGTGAGAACAAAGCTACCGCTTAGAGCATCAATTTAAGACGGTCATTGAAAGCAAACTCACAGTGGTTGGATCCACACACAGGCATCCATGAGGACACTCTTCCAGACGTAGTGTTTCTTTCGTCGTTGCGATTTGTGAGTTCAAGAGCATGATCAAAAGGAGAAGTAAAGTTTTCTTATAGTTCTCAGTTGTTAGACGACTTTTTATGGCAAAGCTTGTAAGATTATTCGTACGGTCAGAATCGAGTTTTGGGACAATGAACGTGCCATCATCTGAGCAAACGTTCATAATAAACGGACGGAGAATCGACAACCAAGTGGTTGAATGAAAGAAACGCTAAGAACGCGCAGGTAACCAACAAACTCATTTGGCCAAGTTGGCCAGCGATTAGATTGCCGTACACTTATCGGCAATTAGATTAAGAACATGTGACAAGCTGAAATTAAACACATAAGCTACGGCTTGTGTATGAAACTTTGCTACGTAAAAACGTTGGAAAAAACGCGTCGAAACCGCTCGTACGAAAATTTGATGTAATGATTACGAAGACTCAAGCAAAACTTAAATTAGAACAAATTAAAAGTCACAGGTGTTCGCAGTTGTCTACGCTATCGATCATCGGCACGACAAATCGCTCGCTGATCGTTTGACAAATAGGCGTGTGGTTTAAGTTGTGACTCGCGATTACCGAAACCAATAAGTTGAGAAGGTGCTGAGAGAGCGGTCGAGAGTGATTACGGATGAGTATCTGGCACTCATCAGAAAGGAGCCGCGTATGAGTTGACAAGTTTGTGGCCAAGAGCAGAAAAAGCAGGGTGAGAAGAACACGCCTTTGGGTCTTCAATTGATGCTGATAGAAGGGCAAGAAAATGGGGGTTACCACTTAACACTGGTTCTTCTTTTCTCCTGCCCCAAACAAACCAGCAATACAAAGTCGAGAACTGGAGAAGAACAGCGATTTCGAATAGAAAGCACGAAATCCAGTGAGCGGATATGCGAAGATAAAGCAAAAGCGGAAAATGATGGCAATTGAAATAAGCAAATTGCAGTACGCTTGATTTCTCTTCGTATTCATGAGCGTCTACGGTGGCGGAAATGTCCGTCTTTCAATGTTGCATTACTATTTTATGTTTATACGTGAACATTTGAAAACAAAAAGTTGAACTCGCAATTACAAATGTCAACCATTTGGCTGCATCCGAAGTGTGAATCCGCCAGAAATCGTTTTTTACTTTGTATTTGCTGTCAATCTTAGTTTTTTGTTGGGATTTGAGCGTTATTGTCCACCACCTGCTGTGGTAATTTGCTTTCAACTGATTTGTTAGACTAAAGTCAGAAATAAAAACATTAAAATTCGTTGGTTTGCAGATGCACGAGAATGAGCGAATTTAACGAGCGGATTTACATAAACCGTACGTGCCAATTGCGCATCTTCATCGAATTGGAAATGTGTGGACGAGAAGCCACTCAGCGCTGTGCACTTACTTGGATTCGCAGTGAAAGTCCAAAAGACAAATCTCCGAAAGTCAAAAAGCATTCTAAAACAGCATCCGATACCAAGCATTCATTGATGTTTTAATTCGCAAACACCCAAAAATGCGTTCACCTTAACAAAACGATATGTTAAGTTAAATGTCTGCATGTTATTTTTGATGTAAACTGAAAGGTTGTCAACGAAGAGACCTCGATTTGAACTCGTGCAATAGTAACCTTTGTTTTTTGAAGCTCTCTTAAAGGCATCCAATGATATGAAACGGCGGCCTTTCACTTGCGTTCTTATCAACCCGACTCCTCGACCTCCCCATCGTCTGCTGAGCAGTTTTAGTGTCGACAGTCTCTCATTAGTGCTGATTGATCGTCCATTTTTAAGTGATGATGGACATGCGGTTATGGATTTTGCTTGTCTATTTTGGAACATGCTTTGCATTGTCGAAGAACTCACGATTACAATCTCGTTCACCGGACGAAATCCTCAAAGATGCTCCACCATATCACTGGGTTGAAGAGTACTACAAAGAAATGCCCATTGATCACTTTTCCTTTACAAACCCGCAAACCTTTTCACTCCGTTATTTCTTCAATTTGACTTATTATACTCCCGGAGGTCCAATTTTCTTCTATACCGGTAATGAGGGCTGGTTAGAAAGTTTCACCGTAAACACTGTAAGCAAAAGGCTGAACGTAAATGTTTACGTGGTTGTTGTTCTAGGGATTCATGTGGGACAATGCGCCGGAATACAAAGCTGCTTTAGTGTTTGCTGAACATCGATATTACGGAAAGTCCTTGCCATTCGGGAACCAATCGTTTTCGAGTCTCGAAAATCTCGGATATTTGAGGGAAGTATCGTATTGACAGTGGTACTTTTGAATCCGAGTCAAAGGAATTGGAACCATTTAAAGGACCAACTTTTCGTTTACAAATCGGACATACTTTTCGATTCTTACTAAACAAAGAGTTATACTGGAATTGGAAATCGTTCACTTACGTAAGCCATGGATCAATCCATTTCTGATGATGAATATGACGACATGATAATTCACGAACTTTGTCATTTGCACGAAAATCTTCCAAACAAATCGCACAAATTTCTGCCTCCTCGCTTAATTTGTATTTATTCACCGGTATTTTACGCAAGTTTGATCGTGACAATCGTTTTCTTGCTAGTCGTCTCCGTTCACGACACAATCGTATAAGCAACAAAACGAATAAAATTACAAAACAAAATCCAACAATAACGACGAACGGTACCCAGAACAAATTTGTAAAACCAATTAAAATATTTTCGTTACCAAGTATTCGATTAAGTCGTCGTAGTAACCGGGCGATGCTTTAAAAACAACCGAAAGTTGGACAATTCAAAAAATGTTTATTGATTAATATTTCAGTTGAATACAGTGAACAATTTCAAATGTCATTTTTGAGATGATGATTGTCAAATTGCAAGAAAAAGCACATAGTTAGTGCATCTTGATGTAAAGAAATACCATTCTTTGAAATCTTTATAAGACAATTGCATCATCAGTTGTTTGTCGTCCAGTGTGTGAACTTGACTCGAGTAATGTAGCGGACAAGTTTTGATGTTGGCAAATGTGTTGAAAAACAAATAAAACGAATGTTGAGTCATTAAATTCAAATCAAAGTTGTAATCATTCTTTAAGTGTTCCATTACGACCTTGGGTACATAAGCGCGCTATGTTCTAAACAGGTTTTCTTTATTAATGCTAAACAACTAACTCACTGCATACACTCCGTGAAATTTGAGAATGCGAATTAACAAAGTTTTGAAATCTTGTTGCAGAATATGTTGGAAGATCGTTAAGAAAATACTGACATTTCCGCAGACACTTTGGTACACCATTAATGCAGTTGTACGCAATGTGTTCAGTTCTGAAAAATTTCTCCAACGTAGGTATGATGATGGCTTGCCATTGATAGACGGGATGACCAGCATCTTCCGGGATGCTAAGTATTTCATCTCGAAGCGCATCATACGACCGATTATTCCGTACTATTTGGCCGTTTGTTTTAGGCAATTTCTTTATCGCTTTTGTCACTAAACTCGATTCAATCTCAGGCCAAGCCGAGTTCTGTAAATGATGAAAAACATATTGAAGAATAAGAAAAACTTGCCATAAGATCCGAGAACCACGTAGACAGAAAAATTTCCACTGGTTTTAAATCGTCTAATACGCGGTCCATCTGTAGAGATGCTATACTTGAATGCATGGACCTTTTCTTCCGATGTTTGTCATAAGTTTGGATTACACTAAGCAATCCGAATATTTGCTTCAACGGTTCAGTCACTTTCTATAAACAAAAAGCATGAATTAGTTTATGTTAGCAAAATATTTCAACTTTCTTATAATCAGCTTGAAGCTGATAACGAATTAGTTCTTGGTTGAACTTATTTTGTCCTTTGCGAATCAATTCCATTTTGGACACAATACTTAGAGTAATTTTTTTCACCGCTTTAATGTTGTCAAGCTAAAATCATAATTATTTTATGGACGTCTTGTAAATCAATTTCGACTTACGTTAGCAAGTACTTTAAACACCGAAGTTTCCGCTTCATCATAAGCTATCACCTTTGTTACAAATTTGTAAGTTTTGCCGGGCATTGATTTTAGGTCTTTGTATTTGTTTAACGAAGGTGATGCCAAAAGAATGTTAGATAAGGAAGACACCTCTTTAATATATTCAAAGCCTAAAAGAATTAGAAATAACATAATTTTAACGCAAAAAATTTTACTTCCAGACGTTATTTCCGAATTCCAGATTACTAAACCAATGACAAACAAGAAAAACTGCATTGTTACAAATCCTGTAATATGACGGTTGAAAAACTAAACTAAACGAAGATACCAAAAAGCGTCGGTTATGAGAGAAAACGAACGTTGCGGTCAGAAATGAAAAGCCGCCGACTGTGTGAGAGTAAAACGAACATATTGGTGAATGAACAAAATTTTGACTTCTCTCCCGTCCCATTAATCAAAGCGAGTAACGTCTGTTTTCATCCAAAAAACGGACGATTCGTGCACACGTTTACAGGGTGTTCCATTGAACATTAACGATATGAAACGCTTATTTCTCAGTTGTTACTGAACCGATTTTCCTGCGCTTTTTTGCGTTATGTCCGGAATTTGATGCCATTTTATAACCTATCAAAAAACTTTCAAATTGATTATAGAAAGTGACGTAATATTGATTTTGGCGAAATGAATCACTTTCTTGGCTCATTTTTGTTCCCGTTTTATTCAGATTTCCAAACTGCGCCCGCTACTATCAATAACCGTTTCCAATCGACGTTCGTAGTCGTCAACTGCTTTGTTGATCATTGATTGTGGCGATTCATTGACTTCATGTTGGATTCGTTCTTGGAGGTCGTCGAGACTATCGGGGTTTGTTCGTTAAACGCGGCTCTTCAGGTATCCCCATAGGAAAAAGTCGCAGGGTGTCAATCAGGGCTATAGGGCGGCTCTGATGACTTTCCCCCACAATCCCGGCGCATCAAGAAAGAATCACGCCAACGATCAAAAATTTGCAGTTGCTGGAACGGCTTCATAACGACCGAGTCCGAAATGTCGACAAAAACGTCGTTGAACAGCACCTGGCTTTTCGTTTTCACAAGTTAAAAAACACAAAACGCTCTATGCTCTGTTGTCCATTCCATTTGACTTTTTGAAACAGAAATGAAGAAAAGAATACCGTTTTCCTATCAAGAAACCCATTCAAAAGACCAATTTCAAAAATGCAAATTTCAATTAGTCTTGAGTAAAATTTTTGATAGGTTAGAAAATGGCATTAAAGTCTGGACATAACGCAAAAAAGCGCAGGAAAATCGGTTCAGTGACAACTAAAAAATAAGCGTTTCTTATCGTCAATGTTCATTGCGACACCCTGTATTTTCGAAAGAGCACTCTTCTCTTTTATGCTAATTTGTGTGCGGTTGGTTGAAATAAAATATTCACGGAATTGAAAGAGTCCAAAGTCACTGTTTTGATGTTGGCAATAACCATTAGATTTGTGCTATCGGTATTGACATTCGATGCTGTAGAAAGAAGATTAGAGTTTGGATTTGAATGCGAGCCGATGAAAAGGTTTTGGGTTTGATTGTTAGCAAATTAGGTCGTAGTTAAAAGACGTTGTTATTGGTTTTAAATGAGAATTGGAAGCGTGAAAAGATGTTATGATAAGTTGAGAGAAAGCGAAATTGTTGATGTATAGGTTCGATAGTTGTTTGCAGTGTGTCTATTGTGCTTGGTATCGAAACAGTAGATGATTGATTTTTGAGATAAAAGAATGTTTTGTAAGTTGTGTATTATTTTAATAAACGACATCAATGGTCCCAGTAAATTGAAAAGGGAGACCGATTGTTGGCTTACTTTGTTAGACTAACTGATTAGAAGCGAGGTGTTTTGAAAACGATGAAAAGTCGTTGATGAGCACTAGATAGTTAACGTTTTGATTTGATTCACAGTTAAAAGTTTGGTCATAAGCGTTGATTAACAAAATATATGAAGGAAAGTTGGTTGAAATCTATGAAACGCGGGTGGAAAACAACACAGTCAGCTGAACTATTGGATTGAACTGTTTTGTCGGGAAACGGTTTTCGATAATCGTTGGATGAGAGAGCATAGATGTCCAGGATTTGCCAGTTTGACGAACAAATTTTGTCCAGTGATTATAGAAAAGAAACCATGTGAAAGAGACTCGACGGCATTATTTAGCGGACTTAAAAAATCCAATACATCAGTTCAACGGAAATTTTGAACGCGGTTTTGTGCCAAATTGCGGAAGCAACAAAATCACTGGTCGCGAAAAACCACACAATGCGTGGGTGATTTGTTATTGATCACTATTGTGATCATTCTAGTTCTCTGTTTAATGATGTTAACCATCATAACAGTTAGATTCGGCCAACGTAAGTTGAATGGCAAAAACTAAATTTGACTTTTTTTAGTTATGCGAAACAAGGCGCATTCAATTCTACCACTTCACGCGCCCGGAGCCGCGGCAGTTCGGTGAGTTTCTGATTTTGTAAAGCGAGTCGACATCATCTTTTAGGTTCCAAGTGAACGAAGAGGAAGATGAGAATCTAATCAGTTTCGATCGGATACCCCAGTATTGTCGTGAGAACGGTCTCTGGGACCTGATAGATGAAGAGGTCGGTTCTTGGACGGGAATCTTGATATTGAAACAATTAATTCGTGCTTTTTCGTTTAGCCAACAATAATTTTAAAAATGGATTAAAAGCGAGGGCAAAAGTCGTGCAAATACAACATTTGGTTGACTTAAGATAATATGATAATCGCATTTTAGCCATCAACGGACAACAGGCTGCTCAACCACAACTACATGACTAACTAACGGCCATTGTTTAGGCGTGTTACGGAACGAGTAAGTTATCCGTAAACTCCTCGAATGTTGGCCATTTTGTTTTTTTAGCACGTCAACCAAGCCTACACGGAGATTGGAAACCTAAAAGCGGTCGTCGATCGCTTAATCTCCAAAGGACTCAAGGTGGATGGTCACAAGGAGCACAAGGCGTTTTTCCACTTAGCTTTGCTCGAAAAATGCTCCACCAACATTATATCAAGCTGAAAACGTTGGTTGGCGATGTAAAGTTGTGCGCGTACATCATAATGAAGCGCGAATTCGAGGGGAATGCGTCAACGCGGAAAGCTTGGGCAAATTGGATATGCGGGCGAACGACAAACCACCCATCTGGCTTGAGTTACTTCGAACCGCTACAATGCAACAACGTTGGGATGGCCAATTGACATGATCGAACAAAACGCAAACAAGCAAACCCGATTAACTCGTGCAGAGTTCCACAGTTACCGACTGGCAATTCGAAAGCACTCCAACAGTCGTATTCACTACGGAAAGAAGTTGTTCCAGCAATTTGTTGTCGATTCGTATGTTCAAGTTGAAAACGATCGAATGCGATGGATTCAACAAAAGCCATTGAAAACAATGCATTATCACGAATTGCACGCAAGTTTAAGGCGAATGGGACAACAACCGATGGCGAGATAGAAAAAATCCACGGATTGCCATCAGCTCACTTCGGGTCTCCACAATTCATGCGCGAGAACTATCAAGACACCATGGTAATCGTTCTCAACAACGGCATACCGGATTTGTTCATTCTTATAACGTGTGATGCGATGTGGCCGGATATTGTCGAAACAATTCAAGGGACGATAGTTCTCGGTGTTAAACAAACAGCAAGTGATCGTCCTGACATTGTTGCTCGTGTATTTGCACTTAAAGTTGAAGCCATAATTAATGATCTGGTGAAAAAGCAAGTAGGTTGTTCATTGATTTGATTATTCGTTTAGGTTTTGCTGACTTCCAATCCAAATCTTCAAGAAGTTGAGAAAAAGTGCAGACGGAAATTCAACGAAAACCGCGTCGTCGTTTTATGTCCAGAGGTTTTGCTTAGTGGCATGGCTCAAGCAACGATTCAAAAGATTTTAAACGGTCGATCATGAGTTTTTGAAGTTACATCAGGTTTCTTGCATTTTAATTCATTAAGTTGGTTATGATCGCTTCTCACGCTCTTCGAATCGCTGGCCATTTTCCACGTTTGTTTAGTTTGTATTCATTAAAATCAGTTGTTTTAATCGATCTTCTTAACGGTTACTGACAAGTTCAAGTTTTAACCAATAAACTTTTATCTTGCCGGTTGACAAATAGACATGTGACTTGTTTCTAAGACTGGTTTGGCAGATTAAAAGTGAATGATATGTTGCAAATACCCGAACAGAGTGGCAATAGTGAAAACTGGAAAACCTTTGACTTAACTACACGTGCACACAAACGATCGTCTCGTAAAATAGAAATCGAATACCGGTAAAATGGCCACAAAGTCCTGATTTGGAATTGAATAATCAAGCGCGATGAGAATTGTGATGATGTCCGATAAGTCGAGATTGAGAAAAGGCTTCGTCTCCTGAGAACGCATACCCATCTATAATGAACAAGTTAACGATAGAAATTAGGGAAAATTGTTTACGTCGAGCGTTTGTTTCCAAATCACCTGCCGATGCAATTCGTCTGTTTGCCTGACTTAGAGAAGTGGATTCGGTCTCTTGACTAAAAAACAATCATTAAATTGATTAATACTCAACCACAGACTTTGTGCTTGGCTATTTTTAATACAATCGAATTTCCCAAAACCTTAAGATCTACCGGTCGTTCTTGTTCTTCCCTTACTTCTTTCGGCAGAATCTTTTGTTTGTTTGTTTTCAAAAAACCAATTAGCTGTTTTAACGTGCGAGTTGTTGTATAACTTTAGTTGTTTTTGCAGAATAATAATTGTACGGTTGAATACTCCCCCGTTTATCTACACTCTATTCTTATCCCCGCCTTTCGTTCCCAGTCACTGTTCATAGTTGTGCAACTAATTATTCCAAGGACTAGTGACCACTCGATTTACTTATTAATGGGCGTTAATGACACGGTTTATTTTGGAGCTTCTGAGAGTTTTGTCGTTTGATGACTTTAGAGCGTTGAGTTTCAATCAAAACTGAACTTCAACGACAAAGCCCTCGGAATTCATGTTCGCACTTTGAGTGCAATTCTTTTCGTCCTTACTGTTTATACTGGTTGTTCTCCAAAGAAGTGCTCATTGTAAACCTAATTTCGACTACTATTTAAAATTCCGTTCTTTTTTTGCGTTTCCCACCACCTTTTGCAGGTTATTTCCTATTGGAAGTTTTGATTAGTTAGAAGGGCAACGCGTTTTTTTGTCAAATAAACACCAACAAAATTTACTCGTTTTGATAAACTCAAACCAACGACTTTCATCTGGTCGTCGATTTTCGACACAAACATTCAATTCGTTCAACAGAAACAGTTTATTTGATCATTTGACAACTTCTTCGATAAGAGATCATTCTTCGAACGGGATTGGAGATTCGGCAGGTATGTATTCCTAAATTCAAATAAAATGATAACACGAAACAAGTTTAAAGAACTTACCGATGCAAATAATTTGATCGTTCCAGCACGAATAAAAACGGATGCACCTCCAATTGCATGAGTAAACTGCTTCTGACGGTTGTCAGCGGTTTGTTTGACTTGAAAGGGATTGTGTTTAACCATAATATTCATACCAATTAATGCTCCCGAAGTATTCCAAAGACCTGCACCACTATCTCCTCCTGAGCAGCCGCTAGATCCAATAAATCGAATTTGATCCTCTAACATTGCTGTCACATTTCCACAACCGAGAGAGAAAGGCTCTGTTCTACTTTCAATGTTTGAAAGCCCAAGCTAAAATGAATGTTTCAATAAATCGTTTGAATAAATCACCATTAAATAACGCGTTCCAATCTTTGGCACACCAATCGGTGGATTGTGTTCGAGAAAATTTTCGGATACCGCTTGCAGAATTATGACGTCAAGTGCATTATTTTTTTCGACAACTTTGGCCTCAACACGGTATTCTTCGTTATAATAGCATCTGACAATAATCGGCTTCTCTTCGGTAGATTCCTTCGTAAGGTTTTGGTGACTGCCATGAGCATAAGTAACCGCTGAAATGGAATGTCGTTTATAAAAATATGATTCGAATAACGCCTTACCAATTTGCTTCGTAAGCGGAGTTATGCAGTGCTTTGTTTTCTTGTTATCCTCGTAGAATAGAGCATATTGTTGTAAACTTTGAAACCATTGAAGATCTTTTGCATTCGATTCCTTCTGCTCGACAATTTTGGCTCGCTTACGAGGAACTGCTTCTAAAAAATAATATGAGCAAAATACTATGAATTTATGATAAAAAGTACCTTCAGTCGGAGAAACAGACGGCTTATCGATTATGCGTGGAGGATCTGAAATCAGCATAAATCGTCAGCTTCTTCTTACTGAACTCACCTCGATTCATCACACTTCCTGGTCGAAAGGACGCATTTGAAGTGGCGGAAAATTGTCTATTTGGCCAATCAATTGGCAATAGAAAGCATGTTCCAGCTTCATTCGTTCTTTATTGATTCAAATACAATTAAAAGTAATCTCGAATTTGACTTACCGGCAGTATTTTCGGCGCCCATCGACGACATAGTACAAAGAAACAATAGCGTCGGATGGAAGAAGGAACGCGTGCTTGATAGAACTTTCGGTGAGCACGTTCTCCGAAAGCTCGAATTCAGCTTCCCCATCCACCATTTTGATTTTGACCGACTGCGTCATTTCGAGACAACAACTTGAAAAACAAAGAATTAATTGATTTCCAAAAGCAAGCAAAAAGTTTGATGTGAAAATGCACAAATTTGTTGCAGAAAGCTGAAACAAAACGTCTCGAACGCAAAAGAAACAATCGTGAGAAAATGCAAATTTCGTGCGTGTGCGTTGTGCAGAAATCGCAAATTTTCGAATGAGCACTCTTCTTTTATGCTAATTTGGTGTTCGGTTTGTGCTCGCAATTGTCGAAGACATCAAATGATCGAGAAAATGTTCAAGCCGCAGTTTTGATATCATCAACAGCCATTAGCTTCGAGCTGTCGATTTTGAAGTTCGACTTGGCAATAAGTTACGGAATGAAGTTTAGATTCAAAGTTGGAGTTTAATCGGAGTTGAAGAAGTGCAATTGGTTTTGATCAACGTTCGTTAGCAAATGTGATTGAAAGTTAGCACATTGTTCTGACCGTTGTTTTTGGTTGGTGAAACGAAATGATTTCGGAATTCAAAGAGTCCAAAGTCGCTGTTTTGATGTTGGCAATAACCATTAGATTTGTGTTATGGGTTTTGACATTCGATGCTGTAGAAGGAAGTCGAGCACCTGCGCAATTAAATTGTCAAAAAGAACGCGCACGACGACCAAGTACATCGCAATAAAGATAGTCGGTAAGAAATCACTTTGTTTGCAAGTAATAAAGCAGAAACCGTAGAACGCTTGAAATGAATACGAACGTTGAGATCAATCAAAATTTGAACAGCCAACCGAAGACACCACTAACCACCAATACGATCAACGAAAACTCATGCGACTATCAAACAGAAAAGCACTAATGCAACGAACAGTATTGCTGTCGCTTAGTTATATAGGTGATCACGATTTAACTTTAAGGCCAAGTGGGCGGAGAGAAACCCGCCGATTCGTTGGCAATCGATCGGCACAACTGAACAAAAACAAACGATGAGTGCAGTACTTCAAAACGATAGTGAGATTAAACGGATGGAAGTGAAAGCAAGATGACCCGTAGGTAAGGACCAAATCGCCCGGCATCCAAAAGTGAGCGAGAAGTCACGAAATAAACAACGCGCAACACCCGAACGACACGACTGAATTGATTGATCGAGCAGTGGACGATTTTAAACGGCAAATGCACAAACTCATTGAAAACAACGAAAAAAGTGTTGAGATTTAACGGACAAACGATTGGAAAAAATGACCGTCCAAACCTCATCATTGAAAATTTCGTTAAATTCTGCATCCTTTGGCCAAGATGCAGTTTTCGAGCCATTCCGATAAAGCTGCAATTTTTCTCGACGCCAAACAAAAATTCCCAGTCTTCTTCATCAACAACAAAAACCACACAAAGAAAACAGCTCAGAAATCGCCGAGAAATAAGCGTTCAAAATCTTTCGGTTGTGCTGGGACACCCTGTATATATCGAATTTGTTTTGAATAGTCTTCTTTATTTGTGAGCATGCCATATAAGTGAACGACGGTGTTGTTGTGACTTTAGTTGCTGTTGTTACTGTGGTCAAAGAAGTCGTAAGTTCGGTTTTTTTTATCGCTGTTTAGCTGTTTTTTGGATTCGTACTAATTGTTCATTGTTTTTCAGATTCGCAAGCGTTTTGTTGTCGACGACCGTTCTGTGTTCGCAAATCGCTGGCGTGTTCATCGATCGCCCTGCGGGACTACGTTCTTTTGTTGCTTTTTGTATCGGTAAGTTTGTGTTCTTTGACGCGTTGAAGCGTCTATTCAGGTTGTCAGTGACGCGATACTCGTCTTAGGACAAGTCAACGGAATTGAATATCAGAACAATGGAGAAGTGTGTCTGGTTTTGGGTTTGATTAATGACGATGAGAAATATGTTAAGTGTATGAAAGAAGCAGTCAAAGTGTTAATGCTGAAGAATTTGCGAACTCTTTGTCAACATTCTTATCCACCGACTTTCTGAGGATCCAAACGCGTTGTGGGAGATGTTCAAGCACGATTTGAGCGCAGATTTCAATCGACACCTGAAGGACAAATCCAAAGCAATCGCTTGAGCCTCCAAACGAATCGACACGCTTCTTCAACGTCAAAATAAATTAATCAAAGATTTTCCATCAATAGACGCGATTGACGACATTGACGAGATTGAGGGCACAATCGATCATGACTAGAAATTGGAAGCCGCAAAAGAGCTGGACAAGATGTAGAACGCCGAACAGAAAATCGTTATCGACAAAGTTCTAGAAGCTCTTTTTAACTCCCAGAATGAGGCAAGCCGAAATGTTTCTTTGTAGATGGTCTAGGTGGAACTGGAAAAACGTACGTCCACAAAACCCTGTGCCATTTCATCAACGGCAACAAAAAGTTCTTGACATGCGCATTTACCGGAATTGCAGCTTTGTTGTTACCGGCGAACGAACATGTCACAAAACATTTAGTCTTGGAGTGCTACTTCATCGCGATTCAAATTCGAAATTGACAGCGAGAAGTCGTGCCGGTTAAATGCTGATGTCGTTATTTGGGACGAAGCACCAATGGCTCAACGATACGCACTCTAATCGCCAACCGGAAACTCAGAGAACTGATGAGAAGTGGTTTAACCTTTGGAGGCTACTTCGACAAATTCTTCTAAATTTGAAATACGGCACAGTTAGTGATACGATCAATTCTACTCAGTTGTTATCGGTTCTGAGTGATGTGTTTATGGATCGATCTTGCACTGTTCAATGCTAACGGCATTAGCCATCACAAGTCACGCAGCTCCATCTTGTCAAGAAAACCAACCCTCAGAGAACAATTTGAACGGATGGAACTGAGCAGTAGAAGGTTACGTAATCGACACAACACAGCAATCAAATTGTGTACAACAAGCAATCAACTCACAGGAAACACTAACTATGCCGCCGAAAAAATTCAACTAACAAGATGACTTGCGGTATGAAAACAAGCCGCTCAATCAACTGCTGGGATATCACCGAACCGGCTACCAACGCTTTCTTGTGGTCATAATGACTTGCGGTTTTAATCGAATTTTCTGACAACAATGTTTGGAGGCAGGAATTCAGATGACCGCAGGTTAGTGATATCAACTATAAATATCACCTCTTCCAACAAAAATTTCTATAATGACCAAGTTCGCGGTTTAAGGATTTCGAAAACTTCTTCGACATGTAATTTTGCTGTTTTTGTTTATTAACTGTTTGATTTGATTTTAGTCAATACAACCGTAAACAACAACGTATATCGCTTTTAAAATACAGTTTCGGAGGTTGCCATCATCCTGTGGAAAGGACGGGATGATTGTTGAACCAGTACGATGGACCAAAACGCTGATAGACTTCTACCAGTTGGTACGACAGAGGTCTCGTGAAGCGCGTCTTTTATGCGCAAACCACGAGAGGACTCGACGTGATGATCATGACGTCTATCATCAACGGGATCTAAGTCCCATCGACGAACTGATCAAATCCTATCAACAAATACAGTTATGCTTTCTTCCCAATAAAGATCGCAGCACCCGTTATCGACACCTGCTCTGGTAACTCAACTGGATGCCCGACAAGCAGAAGATCGACTTAATGGAAATGGTCCTCAACTATCTGGGCTCGCCGCGCAGAAGAAAGCATCGCCGGCCTCAGTACTAAAGAATCCGTCACGAATGTCGCAAATTTGATTGTTAATTTGAATTGTTTTGTTTATTGTTTATAAATTTCTATTTACAAATTGAATGCACTCGATTCGTCGCCTCTGCTCACCGGGAGTTCAAATTGCTCGTTTCCCAGAACCAACACCATCGCACTGCAAGTGCCGTGGTCTTTCGCACGACACTCGACTCAATGCTTTCTCGGAACCGAGTTCGATCGGTCGTCTTTCCACTCGCAATCGCCGACACTTTAATCGGAGAGCGCAGTCGGTCGGCAGGTCTAAGAACTCTGGACAGTCGGAAGCGGTGAAACGTGTGAAACATAGCGAAGAAACTGGGACTTTGCAGTTCCCGAATCACCTCAAATCAAAACGTTGATGTCATGTACTAATGCATTGTCGAAAACATCTTCATTTGTTACTTTGAACAGCAGTTATATTTTTACGAAAATTGCTATTACGGACAATCCACAGTCACACACTCATTGTCTACTTGAGATTGACCGACCGAATTTACGAAAAACAACAAAATTGCAATGGTTGGTTTAGTTCCCGTTCATCTTCTTCACGAACAGCGTTGCAGAGTTTAACGAATCGACTACAAGATACGCGTATACAATTGATCATCGACTAACTTTCTTTTCCTCACAGTTGTACACTGTCGAATGAACTGAACACTTTCAGTGTTTCTGACCAGTCGAAAAGTCATCGAGCCCGAACAGTACTCGTCCAGTATCTGTATAGCATAATCATCAGTCCGTCAAACGATCAGCTCGACAATCCTAAGTACGCAAAAAATGATGGTAAGACATAAGTCGATTAGCCACGACAATCAATAAGCAGTTGAGTGTCAGTTCGAGACAAGGTTTTGGAGTCTTAACGCGTATTTTTTGTGTTCTAATCTGTTTCATTGCATTTTCTTAGCCATTGAATTTGAAGTTTAAAGAGATCCCCTAGACGTTAGTTAGTTGCTAAGTGTAACTTCGAAAGTATTTAAGCAGTTACAAGCTCGGCAGCTAGAGCAGTGGTTTTATCTTGATGTCGTGTTCACGGCGTCTACCATCGATCAACGAGACGTCGATTAGTTTTGTAGAATTGTTTCAGGCGGCAATGAATGGAAACCGGAAAAGCTTTCTATTGCTGAAGTTGGACACGAAATATGCGATTTCAATTCGAGAGTTTTGGTCGGAGTCAAGATGTCATTGCCCAGATTAAACGCCCAGAATTGCATGGTATATCTTGCCAAATATTGCAAGTGTTCTTACAAACAGTTGACTGGGGGTTAAACAGTAATTTATTCATAGTTAAGCTTGAGTTTAAATACAAGTTTCAAACAGCAATAAAGGGTAAGATGCGCGCTGCGCTTGCGTGTTTCTCAAGCGGAACAATTGAGCGCGCTAAAAGATTACTGTTGGATTTTTTGCTCGCTTTGTCTGGTTTGCGCCTTATTAGAAACTTGTTTGTTGCAGTTAAATGTTGAACATTAAATCTACTTTGTCGACCATGGATCTTAACGTTAAACAGGAGCTAATTGACGGGATAGATCAAATCGAAATCAAAAATGAAGAGAAGTGGGTTTAATAAAAAATTTGCATTTTTTTCAACTATTCAAACTACCAATTCATTTCGATTTTGTTTTCATTCAACCAGTTGACTTTCAGTCTCTCTTCGTACACCACAATGACAGAAATTCTCGGATTCGAATACAAGTCATCGACCAGAGTCTTCGCTCGCGAGTTCATTGTTACGGTGGATGGTTCTCAAGTTGCAATAGCCGATGGAGATCGCACATACTTCTACACGTGCAATCCGATGGAGTTCACTTTTGAAAATATTCGTGGTCAGAAGAACAAAGTCGTCTTGAAAACCGTCACTTGGCGAGTAAGCTTTTCTCATTTCTACTCATCTTATCGTTTGCTTTTTTAGGGCGTCAACAACACCAACGAACAGATGGAACCGATCACTGAAGTTGGAATTTTGACCATCACGTTTGGTAGTTTCCGTCAGGCAGCCGATTTTCGGCAACAGCTCCTCAACCATCGTTTTACCGATTTGTCCGAGTAGGTAGGTGACTTTTGGAGATTTTAACATTAACTAATGCGCTCCGTTTCAAGGCTTCGAGAAGAACAAAGGACGCATGAATAGCTTTGGTATTTGGTTGCGTTACGACTCTCCGCGTCTGTAAATTAATAGAAAATAAACGTTAAATGCATTTTGTTGGCTTTTTGTTTGGTTGGGGAATTGGATAGAATGGAGATAGAATTTTTGTGAAGATTGCGGGCATATTTCACTTGGAGTTTTACAAAACGTGTGATTTGCGTCACGAAGCAGAAAATGGGCGCTTTATTGTAGGCATTGATCGTTTTATGGAAGAGAACGCAAAAGGTTTCGGTAGCAAGTAGGCTTTTACAACGCAAAAGATGATTAGAGCTGCAATCGCTAAGAGAGCAATAGCAACGGGGTTATTCAGTAAGAATGTTACGACTCCAAAATAACAAATTTGGTTAAGACTAAAATGAGACGACGACTCCGAGTAGAATAAGTGATAAGACTACGTTTATTCGGGTATAAGGTGTAACTTAAGTACAATTCGAGTTAAGGTGTGAGAGAGGGCGGAGGGTTGGAGAAGGTAAACAACTTGGGTGGCAATCGAATGTTCCGGATGAGCGCAAAAATAATCAATGAGTCGAAACGGAGGGAATGCAACAACGAGTTGATCGGGCCCAATAAAATAAATGGGTGATTTAATCGACCAGCAAGGACTGATTTTGGGGTTTTATTGGCTTCAAAGTACGTGATCAAAAGAGTTCGTAAAATGAACTAATCTCGCGCTTTAGTCGCGACACTCGGGAGGCGGAAAAAGATTGACAAAGATCGCGTGCTTTCGAGTCGTTTCTCGAACAGAATGTGAGTGAATGAGAACGCCAAACGGAGGAGAAAGTTGAAGTTGCTTGCTTTCAACGGAATTTTGACGATGGGATGCGAAAAAACCCATTGAATTAAAATTTATCTTTTGGTAGATATAATGACGGCGGCTTATCCTGTTTATTTTTCGTGCTTTGTTTCTTTAATATTCATTGCCTTGTTTTAATGTGATTGTCTTATTTGGTTAGCACAAACAGTCAAGATGTTGTTGATCCCAGCTCGCATTGCCACTGTTGGATGCCGTCAAGTCCCGATGTTGTTCAAGATGGCTCCGACTCACAGTGCTATGGCTGCCCGTTTCTTGAGCATGAGCGCCACTCGCAAGGATACCGACTCTGCTGCCAAGTGCATCGATAATCGGGTTGTGACCGTTGGAGGGGCGTTGTCAATCAAAAGATATGTTCCAAAGGAGATCTACATTAAGCCGAAAGAGTACGATGTCTTATTGACTGATATGGATGAGGAGGAGCTCAAAGAGGTAATTTGTTTAGCTAGCCTATTCTAAATTTGTTTAGCTTGGCATCCGGGAGAAGATTCCAAACTTGAGCGCCGGCCAGTTTCCATCACTAATATTTCCAGTCGATGGAGTCGTCTATGGCCCATTTGGTCGTTTTATGGTTCCCTTGGTGTGCCAACGAGTCAGAAATCCAAAATCGCCAATTGTCGTTTGGTTCCTAGTTGATCAAGGATCACCTCACACGTTCCTTTCTGAGAAGACCATTCGTACACTCATTGATTCCGAAGATACGCTCTCGGAGGGAATCGTCGCCGCCATTCAAGTAACGTTTTGAATATTTTCAAATTAATGTTATGCACTTAGGATCCGAACAGCCAAATCGAGTGCCACACTTCTCACGGCCATTTTTCGGAAGTCAATTTGCTCGGCGTGAATGCGATTTTGGATTTGGGTCTTTCGATCATACTCATCAGCCGAACGAAATTCCAACTTGCCAAAATGTAAATGTTTGCTCCATGATAACCATAGTGTCGCTTAAGTCCTCCGTTGACTTTTGTACAGTTGAGTTGAATAAAGATTTAAGTTCCTAACCTTCGAATTGTTGGCTATTGAGAAGAACTGGTTAATGATGCGCTTAAATGTGTGTTTGGAATAGAGAAAGCCGATATCCTCATTAGTTGCGGAGTTCACAAAACGTGCGATTTGCGTCGTGGAGTAGAGAAAGGACGCCTAATAGGAATTGTACGTTTAATAGAAGAGAAGGTAAAGGATTTCGGCAACAAATAAGCCTTAAAAACACAAAAGATGATTAAAGCGGCAACCACTAAGAGAGCTATAACAATGGGATTATTCAAAGCAAACTTGAGTATACTGGCGAATAAATCGACGAGAGCATTGAGAATGTTATTGAACGGTGCTTCGACTTGAGCTGGCTTGCTCCACCAGTCGCCACTGACTGGATCGATTGAGTTCTCAAATGTGACGGCTTCCAAATTTCTATGTAGTCGAAAAAGTAATAACGGCTGCTCAGTCGTCATTGGTTCGTTGAGTTCGCATGAAAGCTTTGCCAAGAATAGGTAAAGGCGGCACGGTAGCCGATTGCAGAGTAAACGTAGAGTTATTAAATTTGTAGCGAGTAGCAGGGAACAATAATGTGAATAGGTCACAGTTGCATACTTAGTAATCCATTTAATAGAAACTTTGACTCCAAAAGTCCAAGGTTTATTTAAATCACAAGAACAATAAAGTGGCAACAAAGACGCCAGCAATTTAACAACAAAACGAAGCAAACGTTCTAAAGCCGTGCCAACGTTCTTCTTCGTATTGATCGCGATCAATGTCGACGTCATCTCCATGAATGAACGAACCGTTCGAATTTGGTTCTCTTTCATCTTGTCGATCTCTTTGTCTCGTGGTGTGCGTTCAGTTTCATTGGCAGCCTTCTAAAAAGCGAGATGATTTGAAGGTCGAAAGCAATCAATTTACTCGAACTCTAAGTCGATATTCCATTTGCTTGACGATGCGTTCAAGTTCGTTGAGTTGCTCCTGGTCGATCGGCTCATGGCAAAGCGCAAAGACGATTTGCTTGCGGTCGAGCATTCCGAACTCTTCTCCCGTTTGAAAAGAATAGGGAAGCCGATACTGTAAAATAGGTGTGAAGTGAATGCAGATCTTACCTTTTCGTATCCGCGTCTCGCATTGAACACCTCTTTTGCCACTTGGTGAAGCTTGTCGACCTCACGCAGTTCTCTCTCAACGTCTTGGTACATTGGTGAGCCCTGAAATCAAAAGGATTAGAACAGTGAGATCGAATTGACACACCTTTTTTAAAACTGTCGCGGTACTTCGCCATCTGCGACTGAGCCCGTTTCAATGTGTTGACAATGGCGAGAGGTTGCAGCTTGAAATAGATTTCAAATCTTTGAGACCATTTGGGCAATGACAGCAACTGGACTACGACTGCGAACATCGGCTTGATTAGCAACGGATGCTTCACTTCGATAGCCACTTCATTGGAGATGAATTCCTTCAGCGGCGCTTGCTCGTCGACCGTGTACTCCTTCGAGGTCGGTGGATGGCGGTCTCGAAGGAAGTCCACGTGGAGCACGTCCTTCTTCCTCAACTTCTCGCCCAGAAGTTGAGCTCGGCTCTTTGCTTTGTCCAATGTCGTTTCGTAGGCTGTTTTCTTAACCGGTGTTTTGGATGCTGGAACCTGAAAATAAAGTGAGTTAGATTAACATCTTGAGATGTTGATTGTAGCACAAAAATGAGTTTGGCAATTTAGGATATCTTATTGTGCTGATAAAATTTAGATTTTGGGATCAAAAGCTTAGCGCTCTTATTACAGCAAGTCAAAGTTAGGAGCTCGCTATCATCAAAAAGCGGGCCGTGAATCTGCAGTAACAAGAGCTGACGCAGCGAGCAGAAGCCATTTGAGTCAACCGACTTACCTTTTCGGTTGTTTTCTTGTCCGCTTGAACCATCGGAGTTTTTAAAACGGCAAATTCGAATGCTAATTGCATCTGAAGTTCTTGAATGGTTGGGTAAGATTTACGAAGCTCTTCATGTTCTGCTTTTATTGCCTTGATTTGGTGCCAGTGCTTGCAACCGATAACCATCATAACAGTACAAAAGATGATAATAACGAGTGAGGTTTCCCCAATACTGAAATAAAAAGACGAATGAAAGTGTTGAGTAGCCACAAACTGACACCGAGACCCAAATCCATGTGGAGTTTTGATTTTCATCGACCAATGGAGTAAGACTCGCATCCTGAAAACGGAATATCAGCTGATAGATGGAATCTGATTCACAAGCCTTGAAGGTGATGTCTAAACAGTTACTGTCGTTTGGATGTAATAATGTAACAAAAACCGTGACTTTGTAACCACCTTCAACAGACTCGAACTTGGGAGTAGAGCCGTCAGCAGAAGCAGTCACAGTGAAGGTAGTCAAAAATGTCGCGTCTCGCGATCTAAACACATTGCCATCGTTACCAAACTTGTTCGACGTCCAATCCTTCGCTTGGGGATTCTTTGGGTCCCTACGATAGGGCATCGGTTGGCGGCGTCATTTTTTGTTCTCCTTGCTCATTTTCTCTCTTCTTTGGAGATTTAACCGTGAATGTTGATCTAATTTTTTGTTCCTCTCCTCCGATTCTTTACTCCACCGTCCACATTTCTACCACTGAACCACTGAAACCCCGATCCTTATCTTTCAACTTCGAATTTTATCGTTAAAATTATCCGCGTTCAAATTTCGTGCTCGTTTTATTTGTAAGGTTTATTAACCCAAGTTTGAGAAATCCCAATAAAGTACAACTCTGAATTGTGGACACTTCAACTCGGGTTAAAAGGAGAATCAACCTCTCCGCCTCTTCGAAAGTCCGGATCAAAACGGATCCGACAAAAACGAATTGCCGTCATGAAACTGACCGTTAACAGTCTTGTTGTTGAATAGGAAAGTAACGATGTTTGTGTGCTCGCCAATTGTCAACGTGATACTAAAACAGAAATTAATGGTAAAAAATTGAATTTACTCTTGGGAATATTTGGGATTTTCACGAGCATTCAGTTGCATTTCCAACAGGTCGGTTTTGACGTAGAATGTAACCGGACCCACATTGCCACTTTCTCCACTGTACCTGCTGAAATAAACAGAATAACGAGGGCAATCAGCTCCGGAACTTACACGTCGTTCCCGCTTTTGACGAAGCCCTCTGACTCTGAAGACGTCAACCAGACGTTCAAGAATGTCCATGCGAACAGAACGATCAGAACTTTGCGTGACATAATTGCAATTGAGAAATCGGGTATCTTTAGCACTCAACTCCACAAGATAAAGATCGAACAACACGAGAACACGCGCGAATTCACGGAATCTTAGGGACAAAACGACCGTCCAACAGAACAACCGAAAACGAACTGACAGCAACAACGAACCGTCCAAAAATGGCAAATGGACTTCAACTGAAAAGACGGACGATCAGAATGATTGGCAGCTTTTGAATCTCGAAACAAATTTGAATTTGAAGACGCTGAAGAGGTTTACACAAAACATGCAAATTGCAAAGTATTGTGTGAATCACGTGTTTTGGTAGCTTTAGATATCGAGTACATCACTAGGATCCATTAGAAATCAATTAGTTTACTTTACTGATCTGTTTGTTAAGTTGGGCTTTTTTTGTTGCAGTTAGTTTCTTTAGTGGAGAATCGAAGCTATTTGTTCTGGAGCTTCATCTGATTTATGTCTTCAATCTAATCGACTTGATTTCACTACCGACTGCCAGCAACCCACTTCTTAGGTCTTCTCTTCCACCAATCGAATGTGTTCGTCCATATCTCGTTGAATGCACGCCATCCCGTCCGATCTGGCAAGTTAAGCAACGGTGAGCTTGATTAGTACATGGATCGGAGACGTCCTTGGAATCTCAAGTGACGAACGCTTTTTTCTCCTCACCTTCTAAGTTTTAGAAGAAGGTCACTTCATGAGCGTCAGTTACTCAAGGGATTCGAGCAGTAGACCGACGAATTGCAAGAGTTTCAGGAATGTAATCTTGGAGCTGCGTAGAATAAGATTGAATACGTAGTTCGTAATGAACCAATCGCTTTATTTCATTCACCTGCTCAAAAAGCTCTTGTTCTATCGCCAGATCTTATGCAGATGATTTCGATTTTGTTAATGCTTACGCGATCAAAAGTCTAGTTGCGTTTAACAATAAATTCACAAGACATCAAACATGCACATGGCAATTATTGATGTGCGGGAGTGAAGCAATGTAACCTTCAATTCACATTTCTCCACAGCTTTAATACGGCAAGCACAGAACATCATCAACGACAGGAAACCTTAGACGATGAGGAAGGCCAACCGATCCTGTGAATTTCTATTCGACGATTAAAGTTCTCATTGTTTTCGTTCTTATTGAAAGGAACTTATTCAACTACCTAATAGCAAATAGGGACGTGCTTGTCACCGCAATCTTTACGACATACACTATCGGGCTGCTGGTCCACTTCTAACCATCATCTCCACTTACGGAAAGGTTCAATTACAATTAAATAGGAGTAAAGACATTAAGTTGGGTTTAAGGTTTATTCACATAAACATACACGTATTGATACCAATGCAAAATTCAGATCATGCTTAGTGCTTCAGGATCAATGGACTTGCTAACGGCGATGAAATACCCGAGTCCCGCGACATTTTCGGTAGAATTCTGAAACAACATCATAATAACCAAGAAGGATTAGAAACATACCGTCTTGGTTTCCTCTCATGAGTTTCTGGACAATCAATTGCAGAAAGTTTTACATCTCGATGTTTTGTTCTTCTAGTTGATGACGTTTCGTTGTATTGGTGATCTACGTTCTCGTTTGTTTTTTCATTTCGCAAACTCGTCTCATCCAACACAATAGCATTCGATTGCTCATTCGAACTTCCGACTCCCGATTCAAAAGACGAGGAAGAAAGGGATTTCAAGTCATTTTTCATGATCTTCAAATCTTTCGTCAATGATTCCCAATCTGAATTCTCCAATCTAGATAACCAGCGATGTGAGCGCAGTGCTTTCAGCGAGATTCTGTCATTTGGTTCGTATGCCAAACACGAGCGTATTAACTCTTCAGCTTCTAAAAAACGTTCGTTGAATTCAATACGATATAGTATTTATTACCTGTTGAGTATACGGTAAACTTTGGAAGCGGACCAAGCAAATGTTTGGTCATTACGTCTTTTTGAGTTAGAAACGGAAGTTGACCGTTGAGAGCACTGTACAAGACCACGCCAAGAGACCACACGGTAGCTTCCATATCCAAGTACAAGGCACTATGGAACTACTCAGGTGCCGTATACAAACGAGTACCTTGGAAATTGCGACGACGTCTCGATGACGTAAAAGTTGCGGCTCCGAAGTCGATTAGCTTCGTATTCCCGCTGATGAGATCAATCAAAATGTTTTCGTTTTTGATATCACGATGTACAATCTTCCTCTGCATACATTCGTAGACTGTGTTCTAATTGCCAAATAACGCCAAAATTAAGCAAATTATCGTATAAGACATTTTTCAAAAACCTGCGACAACCCAAAATTCCCCACTACCTTCCAGACCTGAGAAAAAGTATACACTCAACATTTTAAAGCTTTCAGCACTTTTGAGAATAGAATAAACTTTATTGTAAAAGCGTAGAAAGCGATGTAACATTATTCTTAATTCGAATAAGATACTCAACCAGACTTCGATTTGGCAGGTAGCTGATGGAATGCTTTTGAAATAGTTCTTTTTGTTTGGCGATTCCTGCATTAGCTTCGTCGAACACATCCGGAAATTTCCATGAGTTGATGCAATCCTTTGCCACTCGGATGCGCAGTTCTTTGCTTCCTTTCCAGCCTTTGTACCCATCCAGATATTTCTGTAGCGCTGTAGGGTCGAAATTGTTCTTAATCTAAACATAGGTAAGTAATTAGAAAGATTCTAATATTAAATCCATTTACCTGAAAGTCGACAATACTGAGTTTCCCATCGCGATCGATTCCGTAATTCTTCGAATGAAGGTCCTTTACAAACAATACACGACGAAGAAAATCTCGCTGAGCCCACATTTCTTCACTTATCTCAACACCTTCAGCGTCTGCTCGGCGAAAACCGGGAACTGAAACGTAAATGCATCATACAAAACTAAAAGATTTCGGAAAAGCTACCTTGTTCAGTTCCAATGTAAAGTGCTAAGCCAGAATAGTAAACGTTTGGTATGAAGTGCACTTTTGGTCCTACTCGTATGAGCTCGAACAACTTATAAAGAAATAATTCACGAAGATCGGCCTTTTGGCAATGCTGAAGGTCCATGTGCACTTTTACGTAGTACGTCCCAAGCAAAACTTCACCTCTCAGAACATTACAAATCAGACCGCCCTAAAGAAAATATTACACAGAAATCATACACAATATAAAAACTTGCCTGAATTCCACTCTCCTCAGGCGCCTTCTTTTCACATTTAAATTGGAGAGTTGGGCACTCCGCATTGTCATTTAACACCTTGGAAAGATAACCCTGCACGGCAATTTTAATGTTTTTGAACGTGTGGTCCATGTAGTGTGGAAAATGAGCTTTGAACTGTCGATATGTTTCACCATAAGCAGGATAGGTAACCAGGAATTTTGCCTTCACTAACGGCTTAAATTTGTTCAGAGCCCTATCAACTGCCTCCATAACTTCGCTCTTTCGGTTTGATGCCAAAGCCTGCCGAGCCAAATCATAGTTGGCCAGAAATTCTTTCCAATTTGGAAGTCCAGAGTGTTTCTGAACGATAAAACAAGATCAAAATATGCTATGAAATTAGAACATAAAGGTTTAATAATGGTACCCAAAAGGTTGTTTGTTTTCCTAAGCGTCGAAATTGAGTTCCAAAAACCTCGAAACGAATTATTCAAAGCGGAAAATGAGAAATTTCAGAAGATTGCCATTTTCGTGATCTTCGCAGTAAATTGGAGAAGTGAAAGTTGCCTCTATCAAACATTTCAATCCCGAGCTACTGATACAAAAGACCGTATAAAAATTCGGCAACTTTGAAGAGATATTTTGATTTCAAAACGTCAATTTTCACTGAGATACCCTGTATGTTTAAAAAGAACTTACGACAATCAACTTCGATTTGTGCTGAAGACCAATTGCTTGAAGCGTGTCATCCGAAAACCCGAAAACCTCCATTCCATTTTCCAAGAACAACATCTGGTCTTTTTGATCAATGTTAAAGCAGCTCTTAATTTGATTTTCAAGCTCTTTCATTTGTGCCTGAATTAAAATTCTATCAATCAAGTAATCTAACACGACACAATACCTGATCATTGACGAATTCTAGTCGAGCTCGACCATGTTCCTTGTCTTCGTGGTCGTGCAGATGAACGAATATTTCCATTCTTGGACTCTGAAATTTGATCAAATCAATGAATAAAAATGGTCAGTAAGAACATTCGAATTCATGTGCTGTATCAAACGAAATAACGATTGAGTTCTTTTTGCCTCAACGCCGACCGAACTTCAAACAGTGCTCGATGAAATGGCGGTGGAATGCGAACAAGTTGGACTCAAGATCAATGTTGGGAAAACAAAATGGATGTCCCGAGAAAACTGGATGAAAAGAAACGACTCGTCAGCCCAAACGCTTCGCTGGAATACGATGCTAAACCGATTGAACGAGTCGATCAATTCGTCTACTTGAGGCACGAAATTACGCTTCCGCAAGATCACAAGTACGAAATTGATAGAAGAATTGGAGCCGCGTGGTCAGCGTTCAAACGTTCAAGATTGCTGCTCACGAACAAGCGAACACCGATGGCAATCAAACGACGATACTTTCAACAAGTCGTGGTCCCGACTCTGCTTTATGGCTGCGAAATTTGGGCGCTTACCAAAACACCCGAAATTCGTCTACTTCGCTGTCGACGGGCAATGGAGCGGCGTTTTCTCAACATCCGCCTCAAAGAAAAACGGCCAAACACGTGGATCGGGCAACAAACACAACTCAACGACGTCGTGGTTGCGTTTCGGACTCGCAAATGAAATTACGCTCAAAAGATCATGAGTCGCGAGAACGAAAACCGTTGGAGCACAAAATTGGTTCAATGGACACCCGATGGGAAAAGAGACCACGAGGCCGATCAAGAGCGTCACGCGCTGAAAAATAAAAAAGAATCGACCACATTCATCAAACAAAACTTTTACAACTAAAGAAATCATAAACTTCCACTTATTGAAAGCGGTTGAACACTCCCGATCAACTCGCGTCTACCCGCCAAAAATCGCCAAACAAAACGCCACAATGAAGAAAGCGACTGTTTTCGCGCAGAGAATCAGGTTCAAGTTAATGAGCGTTTGGCTAACTGGTTGGAAAATGGAATCAGAGTGCGCACAACAGATCGGAAAAAGTTTTAGTCCACTGGTAATCAAATTAGTTTGCCGATGTTGGCATTAAAAGCAGCCTACTGCATGCAAATTTGGTAAGCAAAATTCTTAAAAGCACAACCCTCAGAATTCTGTCCGGACATCATGCCCGTGAGCGACATATCATTTCACGAATCAACGATACAATCGATTGTCGAGGAATGCTCCAAATGAACCGCAAACAGTTCCCACTGAAATTGGCCTTTGCAATGGCTATCAACAAGAGTCAAGGCCAAACATTCGAACGAGTTAGACTGGATCTCGAACACCAAGTCTTGACCATGGCCAATTGTACGTTGCTTTGTCACGAGCACGTTCATGAGATTCTGTTAAAGTTTCCTTCCAACAAACGACCGACAAAGTCCAACGGGATGTTTAATTAAGAATATTATTCATCGCGAGATCCACAAACCCCGGTAAACAATTAAATTGGAAGAAGTACTCGAAATACTTTAAAAAACAACAGTGCAATTATGATAAAGCAAACAACATGTCCATGGCCTTCGACCCGCAATACTAATGCATCCTCTGTATTGATAAAGCACTAGATTAGATCGAAGAAACAACTTCGATTTCGTTCGCACTACTTTTTCATGTTCGATTCATTTTCAGTTCCCGACCAGTGACCACGGCATTCCCTAACGGTCATGTACAATTAAAAGTCATGTTTGTTGTCTTCTAATTTCAGCTTTTCGTTTTCTTCGCATGTACATGAGCGACCGACTATGCAAATGAACAATGATATGGAACAGCTCTTTTGGTCTTCCTTCATGAACTGTTTTGACATGGTCGAAGATGGACTACAAGATACGCACACAATTAGACGTTATCAATCAAAGTTTTGTGTTTCATACTTATTTCAAGATTACAAACAAAGATTACAAAGATTTATTCGGTTCAATCAACAAATCAACAACAAGATAAAATGAAAGATGGTAAAAGATAGTTAATTTGTTGATGCGAATACTTCGACCGCTTTTTTCCAGTCGCTTCGGTTTTGAGCGATTTGTTGCCATCCGTTTCCCAACAGATTCAAGTCTCGGCGCCAACGGTGAGGTGGTCTTCCAATTGGTCTGGTCCAACCATAAGGCCACCAGAAAGTTGTTCTTGTTGACCATCGGTTGTCGTTTCTTCTTGCGACATGTCCGGCCCATCGAAACTTACGTTTTAATGCGTCGTGAACGGCGTCTTTAAACTTTGTTTGTGTTCTGATTTTAACACTTCTGACTTCATCGCGTAGTCGAATGCCAAGAGTTCTTCTTTCCATTGCTCTTTGCGTCGTTGTTAATTTGGCACGTTCGGTTTTCCGCATCGTCCAAACTTCAGATCCATAATTGAGCGCTGGTAGTACAACTGAGTTGAAGAGTTGAGCTCGAATTTTGACGTCTTTTGTCTTCTTCAGGACTTCTTGGATGTTTTTGAATCCAAACCATCCGGCCGATCGTCGCCTTCGAATTTCCCCATCAATGGTGCGGTTTTCAGAGATTTCTTGACCTAAATAAACGTATTTACTTACCAATTTAATAGGTTCGTCCTTGATCAAGATCCTTCCCACTTCACAACTTGGATTTGCCATGACTTGCGTCTTTTTACGGTTAATACGAAGTCCAATTTGCGATCCCACGTCATCCAGTTCGTTGAGCATAAGTTCAGCTGTTTGAAAGTCGTGCGCAAAAAGGACAATGTCATCAGCAAATCGAAGATGGTGGAATCGTTCGCCGTCAATCCGAATTCCATAATTGCTCCAATCCAACTGACGAAAAACGTCTTCCAGTGTGGCAGTGAAGAGCTTCGGTGATATTGTGTCACCTTGTCTTACACCTCGGCTAACAGGTACTTCAATTGGTTGATAGAAGAGTTGGAATGTGGTGGAGCAATTGGTGTTGATGTTCTTGAGCGTTCGCGTGTATTTGCTGGAAATGTTCTGGTGGATCAGTGAGTTGATAACCGCGTTGATTTCCACGGAATCAAATGCCTTTTCGTAGTCTACAAAAACTAAACAAAGTGGCATTTTTACCTCACGACAGCGTTCCATCACTTGGTTTACTGTTTGAAGGTGATCCATAGTTGAGAACCCAGAACGAAAACCAGCTTGTTCTCGCGGTTGCTCGATGTCCAGTTGCGACGTCATTCGATTGACCAGTACTTTGGTGAAAAGTTTGTAGACAGTTGGCAAGAGCGCGATGGGTCGATAGTTTCGAAGATCTTCAAGGTCGCCTTTCTTTGGGAGAATGACTGTTCTTGAAGTTTTCCATTGTGCTGGAACATCTTCGTGCTGCAGGCAGTCGTTGAACATTGATGTCAAGGTGGTCCATAAAAGAAAACCACCATTTTTGAGCATCTCGTTCGTAATTCCATCGGGCCCAGGTGCTTTGTCGTTTTTTTCAAACTTTCCACGGCTGCACGAACTTCAGAGACAAGAATGTTAGAGACTGATTCTTGTTCACGATTGTCAATTTCCGGCGGAACGTCTATTTTAGATGCAAAAAGATCCGTGTAGAACTCTTTACATCGTTTCTCAATGTCCGACCGTTTTGTCAACATTGTCCCATCTTTTGCTTTTAGTGTTCGCATTGTTCCCAGTTGCTGTCGGAGTTGACGTTTGCACTTCTTCAGGCTTCGATGGTGTTGCGCAGCGTCGAGGAGTTTCTGGAGTCGAAAGTTGTCGAAGTCCTGTTTAACCTCTCGCCGTATAAGCTTTGAAAGTTCAATGAACTCAATCGGGTTGGTGGTGCGGTCCATTTCCTTCCGTTTCTTCAGCAACAAATGTGTTTGTTCCGTCAGACGAGAAGAATGTTGTGGTTTGGTCATTGAAGCGGTGTTGACGCAGGATTGAAGTTTTTCCTGAAAACAAGCAAACTTATCAGTCAACGTACCCTTCAGTTCCCAATCCGTATTGTCGATCTTATTGCGTAGAACATCGGCGTTAAACGTACGTGCTTTGTGGACAAATTTTCTGCGCTTGCAAAGCATCGGCACATCGAGTGTAAAACGAACCGGTCGGTGGTCAGATCCATTGAGCCGAGAAATAAATTCGATGTTAGTTACTAACCTTCTGTTGTTGATTAGACCGTAATCGATTTCATTTCTGTACTTGTTTCCATTGCCATCCGAGTTGCATGATTCCCACGTCCATCGCTTTGCTGGGTTCTTTTGGAAGTAGCTATTGATAATGTAGAGATGTTTGTTCTTCTGCAAAGTCTGCAAACATCTCTCCATATCCGTCTTTTTTCCATTCGGTTCCGGTAAAGGTTCCCATGAAACGTTGTGTAGTTGTTCTCGGGCCAAGTTGACAGTTGAAGTCGCCTATTACCATCTTGTGAGAAGCAGGTTGGTCTAGTGCGTCTCGAAGTTCGTCGTAGAATTGTTCAATGTCGTCCAGTGCATAGCCAGAGTGTGGTGCATACGCTTGAACAATGAGCATTGTCTTCTTTTGGTCCAGTTTGATCTTCAATGTAGCAACTCGATGAGATCGTGTGTCAACTTCCATAATTTGGTCAACAATACGCTTGTTCACAATGAATCCAACGCCTCCAATTCGTCCGTCCGCTGCTCCAATGATAAGTTCGTCGCCGGTTTCAGTCCATTTTGTTCTTGATTCCGTGCGTGCATGTGTTTCGCAAAGTCCAATAACGTCGTACTTGAATCCAGGAAGATCTCGGAGTTGTTTCATCAGAAGATTCTTCCTTGCCGCGTTTTCGATGCCGTACTGTAGGTTGTAGGTCAAGACATGAAGCTGTTGGGAGGTACTCAATTCATGGCGGTTTTGTTCTGCAGGTCCGTTTGAAGTCCGTTGCGTCCTTGTACCCGTAGAACGCTGGTGCTCCAAAACACCAGTGCGGACCCTCTTTAGTCGAGTCGTAGCGAGTTTTGTTTAAGGTCCGCTTGCGGGTTGCCAGCCCTGGAGTAGACCGGGTGTACTTTACGTCGTACCCAGACGTATCGAAGTTGGCCTACTCGGATGTTCCGAAAAACATCCGAGCGTTTCCCGCCGCACACCACGTGGAGGTCTTCGATTTGTGCAGCATTTCAAGATGCGAATAAAATTATTCAACATAAACGTGATTGCTTTGTTTTGAGTAATGCCAAATAAAACTTAAGTTAAACGACATCAATACTTGTCACTAATGAAACTATCAATTGTACTCAGTCATTATCGGTTCTGAGTGATGTGTTTATAGATCGATCTTGCACTGTTCAATGCTAACGGCATTAGCCATCAGAAGTCACGCAGCTCCATCTTGTCAAGAAAACCAACCCTCAGAGAACAATTTGAACGGATGGAACTGAGCAGTAGAAGGTTACGTAATCGACACAACGCAGCAATCAAATTGTGTACAACAAGCAATCAACCCATATGAAACAATAACTATGCCGCCGAAACAATTCAACAAACAAGATGACTTGCGGTATGAAAACAAGCCGCTCAATCAACTGCTGGGATATCACCGAACCGTCTACCAAAGATTCCTTATGATCATAATGACTCGCGGTTTTAATCGATTTTTCTGACAACAATGTTCGGAGGCAGGAATTCGGATGACCGCAAGTTAGTGACATTGGCTATAAATATCACCTCTTCCAACAAAAATTACTATAATGACCAAGTTTGCGGTTTAAGGATTTCGAAAACTTCTTCGACATGTAAGTTTGCTGTTTTTGTTTATTAACTGTTTGATTTGATTTTAGTCAATATAACCGTAGGCAACGATGGCTGTTTTTTCAAAGAGAGTTTTGGAGGTGGCCAACATCCCGTGGAAAGGACGGGATGATTGTTGAACCAGTACGATGGACCAAAACGCTGATAGACTTCTACCAGTTGGTACGACAGAGGTCTCGTGAAGCGCGTCTTTTATGCGCAAACCACGAGAGGGCTCGACGTGATGATCATGACGCCTATCACCAACAGGATCGAAAGCCCCATCGACATTGACGAATTTCATACACTACGAAATTTCTCATGGTTTCATCCTCAACAAGCAGAAGACCGACCTAATGGAAATGGTATTCAATCATCTGAGCTCGCTTTGCCAGAAGAAAGCACCGATGTTCAACCAAATTCTTAATGAATGTCGCAAATTTTATTGTTAATTTTAATTGTTTTTTTAATTGATTTATAAATTTCTATTTACAAATTGAATGCACTCGATTCGTCGCCTCAGCTCACCGCGAGTTTGAATTGCTCGTCTCCCAGAACCAACACTATCGCACTGCAAGATTTGTGGTCTTTCACACGGCACTCGACTTACTGTTTTCTCGGAACCAAGCTCGCGCTCGGTCCACCCGCACCTCTAGCTGATTCGTAGAGCTTTGTACAATGGGCAAATGACTTGACATCAACGACTGCTTGTTCTCGCGATTTGAGTTCACGCTTAATTAGCAAAAATTAACCGGCAATAGTGGTTTGCCAACACATCAGGCGAAGAGCCAACTTGTTTGGGTCCATTGTTGTCGCTGTTTGTCTTTTGCATCGTCGGCCGTTGCTTCAACCGTTTACTTTTAACGCGCATGACTCGCAACTCTTCGAATGTGTAACATGATGGTAGTCGGATCAAAAGAACACTAACTTTATGTCTTAACTGATAACACGCAGTGTATAAACGAAATGGCAAATCGAAATTTTGGCAATGAAATGCGTTGAAGAAAACAAGAGAATGAGAGACTTTTGTTGAAATGACTAGTAAAAAACATTTACAAACCGTGCTTTTTGAATTGCATTTGAATAGGACGCTTAGAATAAAGAAGGCAGTTTGGAGTTCAAATGCGACATCTGAGGTTCCGTCAATTTGATTTTAAAATATCTTTTGATTATTTTAGACTTGAGCTTCTCGTCGAGTTTGTTGCGAATAACCCGCTGGTGCTGATGTACCGTTGCGAGGAACCTATTAACGGAAGATAAACAAGGATATTCATTACGAAGACTCACCGTGTCACTGTGATTGCTTTCCGACTCAATACCTGCCGGTCGATTGAATATGTGTGGTTGAGGTGGTTTGTTCCACTCGTCGTTGTTTTGAAGCAATGGATTGCCAACGTTGTGTCGATTGTCGTAAGCAGCGAAGTTCGGTTGATCGTTGAATATCGGTTCGACTCGTCGAGTGCGTAACTCGCGTTCTCGATCTTGTTGTTTTCGACTTTGTCGAACGCCCAACCCGATTAATATACAAATTAAGATTAATGCAATAGCCAACAAGATTGCTAATATGATTGTCCAAACACGAAATGCAGAATTGACTCCCTGAATTTCGATTATCAATTTCTCCAGAAAACTCGACAACTAACCAGTTCACGACTTTGCAACGCCGCCAAATCCGCGCACTTCTCGTCAATCACACCATAGCCACAAATTTGACAGTTTTGAACTTGAGATCGACTGCTATCCAAACCGCAAATACTGGAAACGTTCGTGATTCGAGACGAGCAAACGGTACGTGGTGGTTCCGCTTGTTTCGTTGGTTGGCATTGCAAATCACAGCTATCGCCCAACAATCCTGCTTGACATTGCACATAATAGTTGACCTCCAAACTGAAATATTTTCATTCTACTTCCTTTCCTATTTCAAAACATACGTGCTGCGAACCAATTGACCATTGAGACGTGTAGTGACCGGCTGTGGTTGTTGATTAGCAATCGTAGGTGTGTAGTCGCTCAGATCAATAGTGAACGTATCAACCTGCCAAAATTCGTCCAAGTAGTTAACCGTACGACCTTGAATAACGGGCCCAAGATTATTGACGAAAATATCAATGTATGTCTGAAATCAGTACACTCAATTTTTTGTGATGTTAATAAACTATTGGTCTAAACAAGTTTCCACTTACTGGTTTTGAGACCAATTGCAACGTAACGGGAACCGTCCAATCACCACTAGAAGGCGACGGTTGACCGGTGCTATTCACGGCAACGAACTCTTTCGAAATGTAATGTATTGGTTCCCCACTAAATCACTAGTTGCTTCACTTTGAATCAAAATACCTGGCAGTTGAAACAACAATAGTGAACGTGAAATAACACGGATGCAGAATGTTTTCCAGGATCGTACACTGATCTCTTGGACAATAACAAGTGGTGCCGCCTTTCATGTTCAGACCCTGATTTGTGTACGAACTGAGTTGAATATAAAACGTAGCACCAGGATTCAATGGCACATTCTAAATTCGCCAGAATAATTTTATTTACTATTTAAGACCAATTAAAATTGTGATTATTCAAATTCTGTGATCTTAATTTCGTGTCGCTGCTTATTTCACCGCTCCATTTCTTGACTCAACACTTTAACTCGCCCTCATGACCAATGGACGCAAACGATGAGTCAAGAGTGTTTAGATCGCGTCGGTTCTCTTGTTTATTACAAGACCGATTCGTATTGCGATAAGTAAGACATCTTCCAACATTTAAACCTTCGGGCAAAGAAATTTCTGACCCTGCGGCTCGAGCAAAATTGGTTGAAAAGCAACGAGCTTGTACGAAACTGCTTATCAATTTCAAGCGACTTGCTCGCCAAGATTACAAACATGCGGGGAAAACTTTAGGGTTTAGATTCGTAACCTGATCACAACTTACATTTCTAGTCGGAGTAACGAAAATACCAGGGGAATTGGATCCGCTAGAACCGGTCCAGGAGTTATCTTGATTACTTGAAAAACGATTAAAAACAGCACCGGGCCGTGCAATTGCTTGTTTTACTTGCGATGCAGCTGATTCCAACGGTTTAACGATATGTGACTGAAACTGATTTGCAGCGGATTGTAGAAACGACGATTCACGATTCGACTGTTGAGAGTTGTGTTGCTGCAAATTGGATTGTTGCAAGTTCTGAGATCGTCCGGATTGTTGAAAGTTCCTTAATTGCTGTTGGTTCTGTAGATTTTGTTGATTCTGTTGATTTTGTTGTTGAGGACTGTTCTGCGGTTGTCCCATGGTATTCTGACTCATTGATCTTAAATTCAAAATTGATTAATGAGCTAAAAGCGTCGAGAACCTGTGAATTCCACCGTTCTGTGGTTGCGGAGGATTAGAACGTTGACCGAACGATAACTGCTGAGAGTTTTGATAGGGATGTTGACCATTTGAGTTCGTGTTTTGTCCGTACTGTTGCTGATTAGGTTGATTTCCGAAGAACTGAGCCGAAACTGCGGAAAACAACCAGAGCCATGAAATGATCGATCGCATTCTCCACATCCAAAAGTCTGAACACAACGGCACTTGCGGAAACTAAAACAATCAGTTGGCTCTATAATGGAATTTGTAAGTGAAATGAAAGGCGCAAAACTCGTCAGCACTGATCAGCATGAATCAGATTGTGCAAATACAAGTAAGCGAGCGGAGGAAGAGCTTTTTTTCTTGGCTGAGAATGCGGATGACGAACCGAAAATCTAAGAAGGTTGTCGGAATTCAACTTCTTCAAAGATGGAAAGCGAATTCGCATAAAATCTTTCCAATTAAAAGCATTACAATCGTAACAAAACGAAATGATTCCTGCCTTCAAAATGCAATGTTACAGGATCCTAGAAGAACTATCAGAACGAACAATTGAGTTAATGGTCAACGAAAAGGACATTTGGAAGAACCGAGCAATTCGCTTGTGGCGGTCAACTGAACATGACCGCGATTCTGTGCTTCATCCGAGTCATTCGCCGTCTTATGTCCGCGGCCGATCAAACGGCTTCGCACACGCAAATATGGGCAATCGGGGGTATGCAAAATGAACGATTTTTTGTGGCGAAGAAGTACAGGAAAGTGCAAACAATCAATACGCCGCTCGAGATTGGACACGTTAAAGGCGAAGCGAAAAACAAGCTCGAAAAGGAGGCGCATTGATTACAACCTTGCTTCAATTTTTCATCTAAGTTGCTGCCGTTTGAAATCTATTAACAACCTGAAGAATAACTCGGGACTAACATCCAAGATGTTTTGCTTTTATGCCGCCTGCTTGCAATGTTGCCGGGCGAGAGTGTTTGCGCGTTTGTATTTGCATAACATGCCTATACTCGCACACACACGAATATTAAGGAGAGAAAAACAGCCAATTCGTTCAGGTATCCGTTTATTCACGGGCTGTTCGTTGACAATCACTATGAAGCATTCAAATAAACACTCCAGTAGAAGAAATTAAACGTGACAAAAAGTAACGGAAATGCAATTCGAGAAACCAAATCAACTTGTGACGGTCGAATTCGACAGCACCTGTTACCATCAGCAAGCATCGGCAACGGTCCAGCGACGCTCAGTCGACCGGATGGCTGTCCAGCACTTGTTGTGGGAGAAACGTTCAGCAATGGCATCGCTTGTTCGATTCCATTCTGTAACAACTAAATTAAGAAAATGTATTTCGGCAGGAAGTTTGATAGTTACCCGACTACCCGTGTTGCTTCGACGTATCGACATTCGTTTGTCGGAACGAACGGAATTTAAACGAACTTGTGGATGTGGATCTTCGTATTCGTAATAGTAAACCATTTGAGAACTATTCTTGGCGGTGGCTGCATATCGTTGTCGTTTCATCAAATAGCCGATTGCCGCGTATTCGATCAAACTCGCAAATACCAAGAAGAAGGACATTCCCAAGAAAATGTCCAAACTTTTGATGTATGAAACTTTGGGCAAACTAGCATTTGTTGAGGTCAAAATTGTTGTTTGAGATAACAAGGTTGTAACACCTAAAACACAAAACTTGAATTCGTCGTTGAATATGCATACCGATCGTAACACGTGCTTGAGTGGCTTCACGGTTGAGCCAAAATGATACCCATGAAATGACAACTAAATAGATAACATATTAACGCAGCCATTTAAATTGTTACCGATTAAAGACGAAGGTAAGTAAATTTGTATTAAATAGAACCCGATATTGCGTTTAAAAGTGAAAAACGTAGTTAGACGCGAGTAGTTACCTGTAATTTCAAAATGTTAGTAGAATTAAACAAAATTGCGTTAACTCACCGGTACTCAAAGAAATTGTACGTTCGATATGACTATGCCCTCCGATTGTAAAGTGCGCAAGATGAACTCCGGGATCGATTATAACGGCATTCGGTCCATGCCAATGGTAAATGATATCTGCTGTGCTATATCCATAAGACTAGAAAGCATGCAAATGAATCTAAGTTGATTATATTTTGACTCACCTCAATTTCTAACGCGCAAACTTGTAAATCCAATGGGAAGGTATGTAAGTTCATGGGACAGTTTGCAGTGACCGTCAGTCGAATACTTCGTATCACATTTCCCTTGTTATCAATGCGTAAGAAGGAGTTGTGCGATGTCGTCTCATGGAAATAGCTTTTTTTTTCGTTTGGAAAGAACGTGTCCGGAACCTTCAATTAATATGGTTATCATTAATGACGATCGATTCTTCGCAAACCCAAATCGATCGCACCATGTCGATTCCAACAGTTAAACTGGTAGTTTCATCGTTTCCAAAGTTATCGAACGCTAATCGAGTGTCTTTCCAAAATTGTCTCAAATACAAATCGACAACGAAATCCATCGTAACTTCCGAAATAGCGGAAATCGTTATTACATGAGCTGTTACATTGACTTCGGTTGGTAATCCTAAATAGAATAAAACGGTTTGTTATTTCATGAATTCTTCATGAGCTTTGTTTTTGGTTTTTGAACAACACTTTTGGTTTGAGCTTTGTGATTGATGCCAAACAATGTGCCAAGTGATGCATATATCCCGTGGGTGTTTGAGTAAATAAGATAAATTTTTGAGTCTACTTCGTAAAACACGATTTTCAACTTATAAAAACGAACGTCTCTGTGAATTTAATCGCATTCCTCGTCTCAGTTCCTGGTTTTTAGTTTTATTATGCTCTTAATGGGATTACGTGTTCAATTCGACATTCTGGAGACAACAAAGATTCGGTTTTTTGCACCAAATAAACCTGGTTACGAACGCTGTTCGGCTTTTGACGAGCAGTCCGACTTCATGCTTTTGATGAACAAAAGCTCTCAACTTCTTTTCGAAACGATGATTACCAAGATGAAAGAAAAGCTCGGGCCATTTAAGGAACCTTGTCAATTGACGTCACGTTCTCAACCTGAGCGTCTCGACGCCAAAAAGCTAACAGTCCGCGGAAATCGTTTTATTGTTAGAAAGTCAATTAAAACAAAATCGTTGCAGTCCCATTCATGGAGTTTTTGGTTGCCAACATTTGAGCACAATAAAAGACTTGGAGCTTCAACGGACGCCGTTTTTTGCAATGTAGAATAACCCCAACAGAAACGATGCGTATCAAAGAATATGGTTGGACTTAATCAATGCTCTACATGTTGTTTAAGACATACTAATAAGCGCGCATTTGCAAGCTAATTTCCTTGTAAGTGATCAGTTTTTTAACTAAAAAATTTCAGGAAGTTTTTGTCGTCAAAGAATTCATTGGTTGGCATGAACACAAACGGTCGTTAACTGTCCAGTTTAGAGTCGAAAATGACGACTGTAAAGTCGAAACACAATAGACAGTAAACATCACAGACACAGAACCTCAAAACTAATGAGCTTTGTGAGGATACCAAAAACATTCTGCTCCACCTACCTCCGTAATTTGGTCGAATTCTTCTGTCGTGCGATGCTATGAGACCATCCAGTATTCGACTGACATTATGTTCAAGTTTTAAATCATAAATACTAAACGTTGAAATTAGTTGACGGTTCTTCTAATGTTTATTACGGGATTTCGGTTTCCGTCTCCGCTTTTGCGTAGTCGATTTCGTTGTCCGAACGATACGTTGATTCCTTCTGAAGCAATCGAATACACGAATTCAAAATACTCACTTACTAGCAGTGGATTTACCGGAAGAGCAACAAGCACCACAATTTGTTGAAAACATAAATAAACGTATCCGGGAAAAACGCGGATCATGATCAGCACTTTGCCAACACATTGACCATCAGAAAGTAAAAGGTCGAGAAGCTCATTTCGTTGTTTCAACCAAAATTCTTTACAAGAACATTAAAGCCATGTAGTTGGAGTTCGAAATCAAGCTGCGAAACTTCCGATTGACAAATCTAAAACAACAAAGTCAAATACTATTCTCGAACAGAATGTTGATGCTGAGCGTGTAGTCAGTTCATCGTTTAAATGTTTTGCACGTTCTCCTTTCACTTCCAAAGGATTCAATAGCTGAATACAAAGACGACGCTCAAAAAATGGCACGAGAGGCGGAGTTTTCAGGAAAGCAATTTTGAAGATCGTAAGAAAAAAGTCGAAAAAAGGTCAAGAGATGATTCCAAATCTTTCCTATAAACAACATTTCGATACGCAGAGGCACAAATCCCGGAAATTGGAAACGATAAATCCACGTTCAGAAGCTGAAACCTCCAAGCTCTCGAAGAAGTGCAACGGGTTCGAATTGCTAATGAAATAAACAAACGAAGGAAGAGAGTTGGCAGACTTGGAAAGTGGCAATTATAACACGTCCGAGTTTTTGTTTTGAATAAATCAGTAGACAAATTGACCAGTACTTCTCTGTTAACTCCCATGTGATTATGCACATAAAATAACACGAGACATCCTCTCTAGTCAAGTACGTATATAAATTACAGGCAACGCTAGGAAGATGCCGAAGCACTTTAAATATTGATATCTCTTGACGTCGTCAATCCATAAACCACAATTTAATCGAAGTACCATCAACTACTACGCACATCCGCGTTCCTAATTCGAGGGTGTCAACGAACAACCCGACATTTCCAACGGCAAATTCTATGGACCAATGGTAGGAAATTGGTAGCAGCTGAATGGGTTTCGGGGTTCATTATGAGTCGGTCTTTTATCCGAATATCTGAACAGAAAATAATAGCCAGACAAGTTCTCATCCAAAACTCTGTACTAACGGAAAACAGTTCAGAATGTAACGTGAACAAATGAACTGCAAATAGCTGTCCGTTCATGATATCACAGAAGACAGACAAACTATAGAAGATTCAACATTTTCTGTAAAAAAAACAAGTACAGGAGTTCAATTTCGAAGATTCATAAGGTCGTTTTGCAGCCCAACCGCCTTCCGCTCTACATTCCTCTTTTTGTTCGTAAGTTGCAAGCCGCCCACTAACGGCCGGATTATTAGAATAGAATGAAGGGTCGAGCTTTTCGATACGAAATCAGGAACGGAAATTTGTTACAATCACATTTCCTTTACAAACGTTCCAACAAAGCCTCCAAGTAAACGAAGACAAACTGAGCGGCCGAATGAAAACGTGCATAACCAGAAGCTTCGTTTTGCACTCTCGGCAAAACTCAAAGTGAAAAGCGAGTGCGGATATGATTTGCTTCTTCAAAGTTCGAACTTATGAATAGTGTTTCAACAAGTGCATTTCTCCAAGAACTCGGCCAATTCATTCTCAATACATCTATTCAATACTTGTGGAAATTGAAGCCAAATTTCATCAAATTTACTCTTCTCTCAAAAATATCTTGCGACCTCAAAAGATCATACTCCAAATATGAACATAATTTCACGTAAACAACGAATACGAAACAATGCATTTCCTTCAGAAGAATCAAACACAACTCGACATGTTTGCGCTTGTCAATTCGTATGTCAAGACATCAATCGAGCATCTAAAACGGCGGCAGCTAATCTCGGCGTTCCATGAAATTTCATTCGACCCTACACTTCCTTCAATTCCCCAATTTCAATTGTGCAACATCATTCAACGACCAGAAGAAGCCACAAAATCAAACGTTCTTTGCGTTTCGCCCAAAATTGAAACAATTCTGTTAAGTCCAAATTGAACTACGTTGAGTGTTGTAGCGATGTAAAGTTTGTAACTAAACCGTTTATTGTTTTACAGATCGACAAGAACAAGAAGACTTATGAATGCAAACGAGAGCCACAATTCAATTGGCGTTAATATGAATAATTAGGGAGATGAAGAGAAGGGTCTGAGATCACGACTATTTGCAGGCGAACGAGTGAAAGAGCCAGTAGAACTCTCGGGATTTTGGAGATCGTAGTCAATTGCTAATGCCCAGACAAGATAATTGGGAAAGAATGCGCAGGACTGATCAGTTCAATCAAAAGGCTAAAAACAAATCGACAATTAAATAGAAACTAATTGAAAAAACAAATGTTCAAAATAGTTTTTGACATAAATGAACACAATTAACGCATAGAAAATAAGAGATCATACACATACGGGAGTAGATGGTGAGCCTCGAGCGGCTGCTAACTGATGGATACGTGCAATAGCTTTGTCCAACACACCGGCCGTTTTACCGCCACCATTCTGCATGTCATCATCCATATCGTTTGCTTCCGAAGGCGCACTCAAATTCGGGTCACCGTTTTGTCCGATGGAAACCGCCACTTCAGTTTCCGCTGAACTCAACAAATCGTCAATGTCCTATAAACGTATAACAATGTCAATTAACACGCGATTCTCAACATACGTTACAGTATCCAATCAGTTCTGAATCGTTTGTATCGCGCAAAAGCGCACTCAACATGTCCGGTTGTTTGGCTTCTCGTGCCTAAAATTCGAAATCATTGAAGTTTTTATAGCTTTGTAACTCACTTTTTGTCGTGTTCGATAGTTGTGAAACCAATTTGTGATGGTCCGGGTACTCAAACCCAAAATCTTCGACAAACCTCCAATCATTGCGCTATTCGGACGTTGATTTTTGGTGTACACGTAGAAGAGGGCCTCCTTCTGTCGATCTGTGATTATCGTACGTTGGAAACGCTGAAATTTTATTCCATTATGCAAATTCTAACTAACCAAACTTACTGGTGTCTTTTTCGTGGGTGCTTCGGATGACTCGCTGCTTATTTTGCGTTTTGAACTGGCACTTGAGTTTCCAACGGCCGGTGGACTGGCCGATTTGACTACAACTGTTGAAACGACAGGTTTGCGAGCTTTGGCTTGAAGGTCCTGTAGGTTCTCGACTGCGTCGATGTCGGAGAGAAACTCATTCATCTTTCGCAAAAGATCGTTATTTGTGCATCGTTCCGGTTTCTTCATAAACTCCTCGACTTCGGCAGCTTGCGACGGCAAATAGTTCTTAGAGAAAACGTTGATTGCAATGCCTTCACTGGCGAGACACTCTTTGACACGTGCACAAATGTCCACAGCGTTTAACTCTTCGATGTACAAATCCTCGACGCTATCGAGATCGTCTTCAACTTTTTGTGTAGGAGCTTGTGTCGGTTCTTCACTGATACTCGTGTCAAATGGAACACCAGCCGTGCTGTGAAGTTCTTCTAACATTGTTGCAAACGGTGTTTCTTCTTTGTTCGCATATCGTTCTGCTTCTTCGAGAAATATTCGCATACGAATGAACGGTTCACGACCTTTTTGCGTCAACATTTCCCACGATTTCGGTCTTGCAAGTAAGTCGGATACTGAGCCTTGCGATAAGCCGAGAATCTTTTCACCGAATTGCCTTTGACTAATTGAGTTGTTTCCAAGATAATCCTTCACTTCTTTGACCAGTTCTTCCGTACTCATCGTGCTGTATTTCTCGAAATGTTCCTGAGTGATTGGGAACGGTTCGGCTCGTGGACCACCCTTCGAAGGTTCGATTTCGAATGGTGAAGACGATTTCAAAGCTGAAGTAGTTGCATTCTTTTTTGGCGATCTACTCGACGATCCTGATGTCTTTGAACGTGACGGCTTTGTTTCCTAAAGCGTAAACATCAGCATCAACAGATTTCAGGCCCAATTACCTTTTCAGCAGTTTTTGCTTTTTCAGCTTCGAGTATATCCATTATTTTTTCTTTTGGAATGTCATCATGACGCCACCGACTATTCAAACGAGACGTGATTGAAGTGTCCGTAGTGGAGTTTGTCGACGGTTTGGTTGGAGTTGTGTTGTTGGTCATTGCAGCAGATTTCACAGTGTTTATCGCATCGGCTAACTCCGCGTTTTCACTCGTTTTCTTTTCCACAATCGGTGGTAAAATCACTAGTTCACCATTGCTTTCGATCATTGACTCCGGTGTTGGGTGTTCGACTTTCTCGATTTTCATTGTTGTTCGACGAGGTGACAGCGAATGCACAAGTTCAATTGCTTCATCGTCACATAGCCAACCGAAAATTCGTCGGAAAGCTTCCCGACCTTTGTCTGTTAAGCGATTCCATGGTCTTGGTTTCGATAGCAACTCGGACAAAGATCCTTGAGACTGAAGATAAAACAATGATCGTTGATTTCCTGTTATTCTCTACCTTCACAACTTGGTTCATAACGAATCGAGCGAAAAGCCGTTGACCAATGTTGTAGGCGATCATAATTCGTTTACATTCTTTTGCGATCTCTACTGTGTTCAATGCGTGATTGCCCAAACGAGAAACGTTGATGGCGATTCGCTCCTAAAAAAACCATGAATATAATTCATCCAGTGTTTACAATTAACCTGAAGAGCCGTAGAAATTCGTTGTTCTTCTTCGCTCATTGGTTTCGCCGATCCACCAGCTGCCGCCGTTCCCGCACTTCCGGATCCGCCCGGCGAAGACTTGACTGCATCCCAATTCGGATCGTTTTTCAATTCTGATGTCAATCCGTCATCTCCGATGGTCGAAGAATCGTTGGCACTATTGTTGAACAAAATACTGAGAATTTCACTTGCATCCAATACATCGTCCTGTACCACCGGAGGCGCGGATTTCTTCGATGAATGCTAAAGAAAAAGATGTTGGCGTGAAACAGTCAATCGATGTGTTACTTTTTGCTTTTCGGGTTTCCATTTTGTATTCGTCGCTTCGGCACAAATTTGGGCGAGTTCATCGGACACCTGATTGGAACTAGTAAGTTCGTCGAACAAATTTGACGCGTTTGGTTCGTTGCAAATGCGATTGAAGCACTCGAGAACATCGGCTGCTAAATGAATTGATTGTTTCAAATGTCTCAGTCTGATGAATTTACAATTTGGAACACTCAGCAAAGCGGCCAACGTGTTGTCGTCGAGAACCGCGTTCTTGTTCTTTTCCACAAACGAGTTGAGAGCCGCGTAGACATCGGTAGAAGAAGGAATAATTGGTAGTTGCATGTCGACATTATCACCGAGTGCGGGAATCATTGACGCCAATGTAAGCTCGGCAGTGCTGTCCTTTGGCTTTTTCCTAAATGTCATTTGCGTTGAATTCTAATTAGCGAGCACATCTCATCTTACTTGCTTGGCGCTTTTCGTTTCACCGGCTTTTGGCACGTGCATTGTTGCGACTGAAGGGTGAGGGAAAGTTGCGAAAGACGCTCCAATTCGGTCAACATTTCACTAATTTTCGTTTCGTAATCCGTGATTGTTTCGGCTACAGATGATTGCAGACGTTTGTTGTCTTTTTCTAGTTCGGAAATCTGAAATCAAAACCGATTTGATTGACAGCAAATAGCCATAGAAAGTCCAAAACATTGCGATCGTCAACAGCACACGAAAAGTCAATGGCAGTTTTTCGCTCACAAGAAGAAGATTAGACATAACATACTCGTTTGTCTTTTTCCAACAGTAGTTGGGCATAATGTTTGACCGTAATGTTCGATTGATCCAAGCCATAAGCTTTGTTTTCGGCACGATTATGTGCCATTGATGAGATCGGTGATACGTTTGTACTGCTGCTACTTGTACCATCAGTGTCCGAAGTATAGATGGTGTTGTTACAAGAGTCAGCGGACATCACGTTTTTGGCATACGCTGATTTTGAGGCTTCCAATTCGCGTCACAGCGAAGACCTGAAAATCGAGATTTTAAATACACGCAATAAAGTGATTGTCGATCAAACACGAGTTACAATCGCACCGACCATTTTCATGATCTCAAATCTATTCAGTAGTTGAAAGAGAAAACTTTCCCGTTATGATTGAAAAGAAGTCAGACGACCGCACAGATCGATCAGATAATCAGCAAAAGGCGGTAATTTTTGTGTTAATCGGAGTACAACCGTGACGACTATGTGATGATAGTCAGAGTTCGAAAAGAGATGCCATGAAGTTCGCAAATTAATAGGTGGAGTTAACAACAAGCGCGGATATCGTAGCTATGATTTGAGAACCAAAAACAGAATTCAAAAGCAAAATTTCGGAAGCGTGAATTATTTGTGCCCTGAGTTTGCGTTGACTGGCGTTTTGCTTATCGGTTTGCTCTACCGCTTTCTTTGTGCGTGCCATTGGCGTTGAACAACGAAAAAATCGAAGCGTGTGCCGAGAGTCCCAACCGAAAGACCGTTTAAGCGGGCAATTCGTGGCCAAAAACGGACGAATGGAAAGCCCGACGATGTTGAGTGTTTATGCGAAGATCAACGAGCAGACCCGAAGGCAAAAGACGGGAAGTGAATTCGGTTCGAGCATTTTCGGATTACGGTCAACTGGCGGCCAGAAAACGGCGGACTGATGGAAACGTTCTCGATTGGCAGAAAGAAGATGAGCTCGTTGCTGACTGTGCTTTCCATTCGGTGATATTTTTCGTTGTTTTTTTGTGTCGGATTTCGGCACCCGGTCGATTCGGTGGAAGGGCGGGTTCAAATCGCAGAAGCGACCGCCGTCCAAATTTTCATTCGATGGGCCTCGTGCGTTGAGCAAAAGCGCCGTTGGCTGCCATCGAATTCTCAAGTCGGTCAGTCGTTACGCACACAACACGTTCACAAGCGCGGTTGGTCGTTTGACGGCATGGGCCGAGAGCGTGTGCCTGCGGCGATGGGGAGAGCGGACGGAAGGCAGACGCAAAAACGACCGGGCTTCGCACTTATTTCCATTCGTGGTCCAGTCTCGCGCCGTAGATGGTTGCTTGCCGATGGCGCAAACGGCCGTCGAGAGCAAACAGGAAAGACGTGGAGTATCCGCAGTCGGGTCCGGAGCAATCAATTTGCCGAGCGTGTGCCACTCGGCGGCGCAGATCGACTCGGCTGCCTCGGCAACGACTTATTTTTGGGCAGCGCAGTTACCGTTCACATTTCGTCATTGCTTCGTCCACGCTCTCACGCTCTTTCTGCGTGGGCCGCAATCGACGGTTATCGTTGACAACTCAACAACCGTCCTTCAATTCACCGTCGTTGTTGGTCGGAGTATAACAACGAAAAAGCGGACGTTTTCCACGCTCGTCATAAGATAATGTTGAGGAAAGAAACGTAAAAGCGGCAATCTGATTGGATTGCGTGCAAACGACGAACTTTAATTAGAATCCAAAATCGTAAAAGCGAAAAAATATGCGAAACAAACAAACGCGACCAATGAGAAGAAAATGTTTGTAGATCGTGAGATACGGTGGGAATGCGGTAAATGAAAAGGAAGCGAATGCATTCGATAGTTTGAATGGACGAACAAATCGAACAAAGCTACGGGCCTCCGGCGGCTTTCTATCTTGATTTCAGGCCAACACCCCACGGATTTGGGCGTGAACCGAAGAGGCAGTGCCGCAGAAACCTCTTTTTGGTCAAACGGAAAGATTTGGCAGCGGGAGAGGGCGGCGACGAGAGTTGAAGAGAAGACTTGAATAATCGATGATCGGTCGGACGGATTGGCCATGAAAGGAAACGACCAGTGGCAACGAGTCCAATGTCGTGCGCCCGTCGGTTTTCATCTGCCGACGGCATTTCGAAAACATTCGAATCGCGGTCGAAATAAAAGGACCATTGATAGAGTGTGTGGGGTTGATGATTCGAAACTTTTAACATCAAATGCACAACAAAAACGCTTCTAATTAGCATTCTGGAGAAACCGAAATAAGTCAAACAGACAAAATTTTATCCCGTTCATCGAGCAGAAGTCATTCAGTTGCCCGCTGATCATGCGCGCATCTGAGGCAGCTGACCACTTTTGTCGTCCAGCTGCTGGAACCGGTCCATGCGTGCGCCGTCCGCGATCTCACTCGAATTTGGCCGCAAATCGAACGAAATCAACGCGCACCATGGGATATTGAATGGACTATGCAAATTGCAACCGAAAACAAAATTTACAACTTAGACGATCGTTTGTGAAATCAGAATACTCATGAATAGACGCTTGTACGTTCCATTCACCATTGTATCGCGATGGAAATTTGTCTCGCTGCTGATGTCTAGATAATTAAGCCCCAAGGGCTGGGCAATATTCAACGAGAATAATTCATATTCAGTGGAGAACAAATGAAGTGGCAATGAGAGGGGAACTTGGAACGATAGTGATGAGTCGCTATTTCGGTGTTTGCATCCTCCGAAGTCCCGGCAAGCAATAGTTGTGTTAATGATCAACGTAGAACTGATGTGCACACACAAACATCCGGTCGCTTATCCAAGAGATTAGTTATGACATTGAAAAAAAGCAGTGAACAAGACGAACAATTCAGTGAAATTGTTGATGCCAAATGATGTTTGTTGGCAACTTCAAAGTAATTGGCACTTGAGGTCGCAATGACGGTTCTTGATTTCATAAGCCCGTCGATTCGAATCCAATCGTTCATTTCGTTCGCTATTTAATTGCCATTGGACGGCGGTCGAATTTGCTGCTCGAGGGCTTTCGAATTAAATTGGTCCAATTCACGTGCGCGGTGGTCTTTCCCTAAGGGTTGAAGCAAATGCCAAAATCACGCCGAAACACTCCAACGACACAGGAACGTAATCTTGTGTCTCGTTTCAATACCCGATTCGAAATCAAATACAATTTCTGAGGAAAAGAGACATTTCGCCGCCGACAAGCGAAGAAATCGCTCGATGAAAAAAACCAACTTGTTGAGGTCGAATGCGCGAAAGAAGCGCGAACAATGGTGCCAATGAGTACGGTGGAAATCGAAATGTGAAATCGAACTGAACTTACGGTCGGGAGGTAAATAAACGGCGATATGAAAGCAAACAAAGTGACACACTTTCATTGCGCAATGCAAATCAATTTGCCGTTGGAAATTCATCACGAACGAAGTCTGAATTTTGCATTCAAATGTTGGACGCGAAGAACGCATCGTCGAGACGACTATCGACGATAAATCGGTCTCATGGTACTCGCACAGCTGCCAAATTATAAATTGAACGCTATTCGCCGTTGTGCTGACTCTCTGGATCAAGCAAGGGATCAAGCCATTCGCGCGCTGTTTTCGACTGTGCAGCTGACCACTTTTCTCGCGTCCGTGAAAAAATAAAAAGATCGACTTGAAGTCCAACTGTCGTATTGTCTCGTCTCATTCCCCTCCATCACTCTATGACTTTTCCTTATTTGCACAGGACAGCAGCCATATTCATTGCTTTAGATCAGCATTCGCAACTTAATCAGGGTTGAATACCGGGAAAACGAAATCTCCACAATAATCTGTTTTCATAAAACCCACACAGATCCTATTCGACCGTTTGGTTATTCAATTTCTCGATCTCATACGCGCAAAATAGCGGTCGGCCAACAACTCACGTTACTACGGCCAACGGTAGCCGGGAATGAAACGAGCGGTCCGCCAGTTCAGTTCAAATAGATTGAAAGTGAAAAGAGGAGAAGATTGGTCGGTCCAAATGGCAAGCCAACTAAGGGGAGGCGGTCACCGCCGGCACTCTTGGCCACACGAATGCCACGTCGCTCGATTCGATCTCGCTCGAGGCAGACGGAACAACGTCAACGACATGCCCCGCGCAGGACCATGATGGTCCTCTGCATACGACGCAAAAAATTCACCCGCCAGCTATCCGTCAGTCAAGGAAAGCCTCGGGCTCAAAAGACGAATCGCTCTCGAATTTCCACTTCGCTCTGTCGGGTGTCCAAATTCGGCATCGCCGATGTGTTTGCGGTCGATTCACTTGGACATCAGGCGTGGTTGAGCGGCAGAAGGACGAAATGAAATCGCTTTCCGAATTCAACGATAACTCGAAAAAAAGAACGTGTGTTGCGTAACGCACAATCGAGACACTTCAGATAAACGATCCACTAGTCAAACCGAATACGAAAGTTTGACACACAAGCGTTTGTAAGTAGAATTCTAACAAGCAGCTGATTTTGACGGTCGAATAGATTCTGGAGCGTATCTAGTGCGCGATTAATTTCATGTCAAACGAATCAAATTGCATACGAAGGTTAATTTAGAGTTTGTTTGTTCGAACAACTGAAACCCAAAGAGCACCAACTGATCGTTGAGGTTGTCAAGTACAGAAATATAAACCCAAAAAGATTTCAACAGTAGAAACAATTTCATTTCGAACGTAAAAACTGCATTTAATTATCCCAATCAATAAGCTTCGGCTCGGCCCAATGTATAGAGGAGTGATAGCAAATTCAAATGGATAGAATCAAACGCGTTTTGTTTTGGACAATTTCAACACCTGCATTCGGTCGAACGAATCAAAACGGTTCGAGCCAAACGGCTGGGTTGATGGAAAGAAACGAGAACCAGGCGGATGTTAATCAATCAATGCGTTTCCTCTGGCCTTCAAAGCCACGCGTCGTTGCATGTACGCGTATGGTGATGAGTGAGGAAAGCAGAAGAATTGCAGCAGCCGATAGCCTGTATGATAGGTTTTGAGTTGAACTCGCACACGCGGTTCTCTCGTGATTCACGTCCATCATCTCCTTGCCTATCCAGATGACACTTAAATTGCGGCCCCAAATCAAGAGCGAAACATGAGGATCGGACGCGTATTGACGGTTTCAGTCAACGCGCTCTTGCGAAAATCCCTGAAATCAACATCGATAGAAAGACCGAAACGGTGGAGTGTTGAAAGCCGTCGCGAATTTGCCGTGAACTGACAAGCGACAGAAAAGGGAAGCCAAATTGAGGGCCATAGGCGAAACTCGGAAAAGGCTCGAGTGAATGGTCGGTCTTGAGCGGTGCCGAAAATCGAAAAGCAACCCATGGCAAAATGCCGCGCTCTGGCTCGTTAAAAACCCGAGCAAAAATCCGAGGCCTCGAAGCGAATGGCCAGTGATGAAAATGGGCTCAAACATCGATCGGATTCGAAATGGGTAAGTGCGCGTTTTCATGTGCACCCCAACAGCTCGTTCGTCTCCGTCGAAAAGATTCGTTTCAACAGAAAAATTTTACGCCATTCCTTTGCCAATATTGCCGTCTAAATCATAAGAATGTCAACGACAAAATGAAAGAAAATCAACAACCTCATTTCAATTGTCATTCGTTCGCAATCACCAGTGAATAGATCATTTCGTTGGGAAAATGACAGTTGCGCAAACTATTTCCACGCTTTTAAACCACTGTCCAACTGAGGAGCACAAATCAGCGAGTTGAAAACAAGCGACTTTCAACGATCTGTTTCTACAGACAAAAAACCTTCTCAGAAGTAACAACACAGATTGGCGATGAGACGAAATTTCGATCCATTTTCTTCGCTCTCTTGATTGCCGTATTCCTGGGCGATTGTGGTGAAATTCGTTTTCAATTTTTCGCATCACTCACGCGCCATAGTTAGCCATATATCACGGTCCTTTCACTGCGTCATCGTTTCCGAGGGCGTGGAAAATCGCACAATTCGATCCGTTTGAGAACTTTCGCTGCGTTCGGCATGCGAACAAGTTGATGAACAGCGTTTCGACTTCAGTTTGTGATTGCAATTGGTGACTATTGAAGCTCTCGAGCTGTATTTGTTGATTTCGACGTTTCGAGTGTTTGTTCGATTGTGTGATTTCTTGGCATGGTTGACGCTGTGCATTTCGCTCGTCTCTGTCATTTGGCGAAAAGCCGAAAAGGAGAGAAGGCAATTGACGACAACATTGGTAATGACAATGTGCCAACAGCGCGTCTGATCGACGAGCGGACGGCTGGACTTTCGATTCGCTGGCAGGTGGAGAGCATCGATTTCGCGCACAACCTTTGAGTTGAAATCGAGTGCTTGAGAAAGGTTGAGAAAAAGTGTCATTGCAACACGAAGATTACGAACGAAACAAAGAACTCGTTTAGTCGTGTGAAATCGGTTGTTTTTCGATTCGCCTTTTCGACCAAAAAACATTCTCTGATCGAGTTCGAAGACTGTGCAAATTCTCCGACTTTTATTCGGCAATCATAATCAAAACGTAGAGTAAGTTAAAGAAATGAAAACAATCTTTGACCACTGCAATTGCCCACAACTGAACAGGAATTTGAAGGCCGAGACTGACGGCTAAGAGTATGTCGATGAAATTCCAATTAGAACTGTTGGAAACCAATGCAACGGTGTACAAGGCGAATGTCGTAAAATAGAAGGCAAGTGCAAAAAAGTCGTATTGCCAATGGAGTTTGGCGTAAAGACGTTCGAAGCGTATGATCGCTCGGGCCAAAACGACGGCCATCAGCAACGTAATCTGAAAGCAACGGTTACCAAATCGACTGACGAATTGAAATCTCCGTACACAGTTGAAAACTAGGAGCATGTAGAAGAAAAAAGGATGTGTTATTACTGCAAATAGTTTGTAGAAAGATTTTGAGTTGAAACAAAATTTAATACACAGAATCTTAACCTCACAGAAGAATGTTTTAAGTGTTCTTTACTGCCAACTTTCTTCGAGTAAAAACCTCTGATCTATCATGCAAAAGCAAATAAAAATGCTTTCATCTAATCTTCTAATTAGAAATCAACCGGAAATCTTAGCAATAAAATCAAGAGTAAGACTCTGTGCTTTTCTTCCAATCCTTCTACAAACAGACTTGAATTGAAGTTCCAGTTGAAATCTCGCCAGAAGATCTTCTTGTCGTTATTGTTGTAGAATACTTTCAAGAAGATCAAGAGAGTCGTGCAGAAGACGGAAAGTAGTTCGCAAACCACAATCGTTGCACATCCACCGCGAATAATCAACGATTGACAACTACACAGTGGTTCCAATTCGAGATGTCGTGATCCAACTCTGTAAATCGAACGTAACGAGAGACCGTAGACTTTGCGTTCACTTGTGCCAAATTGGAACTTCACGTGTCGGCTGCAAGCACGGCAACGGACAAAAGTCACGGGCCTTTTCCACCGGTTTCATTTTTTTTGATATTTCTTGCATTTCGGTTACTAAAATAGCCAAACAAATGAGTTGGGTCACTTCGTACGTCATGCAGACTAATCGGACAACTAATCCGACTTAACAAATGATTCATTTTTGTTATAATTTTTCCTTAGTTTTTTCTTAATTTGTCTGTAAATTTAAAAAGAACTTACGGTAGCCATTAGAGTGATGACGACGACTGAAAAATCTCTGAATTCGCTGTCGGAACGCTTGAAATGAGTAATTTCGTTTGGAGTTCTTGAGTGTGAAAACGTTTGAACGACCAACACTATAGATGGACGAGTGACCTTAAGATACGAAAAGTTTAAATATTTGGGCAATAGGTTGTTGGCAAGAAAACAGTGGTCATCGAGGTGGAAATTCGACTTTTCACTTACATTCGTTCACATTTGAACTCTCAATCTCATGAGCTAGTGTACTAAGGTTACCTAGTCCTATACAACGTGCATTCCTTAGTTGATTTGCAATACGCTTAAATGATTTTCGGTCTATTTCAGTCTATAGTCTTCTTACCTTTAATTTTGGTTTTGTTTTGGCAATCGAGTTTACGGACGAAACGTTTCGAGAAGGATTCGGAACAATTGAAAGGGTGGAGCTACTTACGCGCATAGTAATAATATGACGTTTAGTTGATTAGATCGCTTAAACTTTCTCACGAAGAGCACTGCAATTATAACAAGAACATTTTGACCACACGGGAAGTGGCATTTGAAGAGCAATTATCAACAAACACATTTGTCAATATTTTGTTCGAACAACCAAACTCTTTGAACAACAATTTATTCCGATTCTTGGCCAACAATTTGCCTTCAAATCTAAACGTTCACCGTTGCGACTTCGAATTGCGGTTTTCGAGCACGAAGACGTTGTTGTCGTGCCGAACGTCGATTCATCAAATGAGAATCATCATCATCTGGAAATATAAACCCATTGTAATAGCCACGATACTCCCGACAACTTACCGTTGTTGCTGAATAACGCCGTGTACGCTTTCATATGTGCCATTGCCTGAAAGTGGATTAAACAAACTTGGAATAACCGTGCAGTTACTTTGTCCCAACGATCGGCTTTCCAGTTCGGTATCATTCTCGGATCGCGAAGAACACTAAGAAGCACTAAAATCAACTGTGAAAAGAATGATTTTAAAAGTATGGTTGCTATTATATCAACCAACTTACTGGAACATTTGTTAGTCACACATCCAAGAATTGCTCTTTTGGAAAGTGGTTGAGCCATTGAAACGGTTAAAACAAACGCGATCAAAAACACCGCAATTAGTCGACACATCTTCCGTTCAAAATATCGCAACTGAAATCGTAATAAGTCGGTTAACAAAAACGAATGATACACGAGTTTGTTACGACCAAATTTAAGGATAACACAAAAGATAAGCCGCTTTTTGACGTCTAATCTCAACTAAACGTTATTATCGGTTTAAAGGCTTCTGAAACAACAACCAAATCGAGACCTCTAAGGTCACTACAGTAATTCGTTTATGCTTAAAACAAGAAGCAATCGGGTAATTTCTCACTTTCAGACACGATCTACTCCCGCTCGTATCAGCTGTGGATCTCATCGGATAATTGGAAGTGTGTCGATGAACCTATCATCATCTTCAACACACTCCGCCAATTGTGCTCGTTGAAACGCGTTCGTCACGGCAGTCGGATGAAGTGAACGAAAATTCGAGTTGCCACCGCATTAATTTCCTTGTCATTTCCGTTTCACAAAATACGAATACTGCGAATTTTAGCGTATTTTTGAAACTCAACGCGGAATGCAAATGAAAAGAAAAACGAGAAGCGAATGAAACGAATTGAAAAGAACGGTTAGCGATTAGTTACTCGGTTTTGCGAAATGTCATCTGCTTTTTGTTCCACAAATCTGAGTCGTAACGAATTTGACTGCTCGAACGGAACAAATGAGTTCAATTGATGTCATCAAACCCGAAACTTCCAACAAGCGAACGTTCAATTATGTTCGGGATTAACGGAATGGTTTCCCTTTCACAACAAAAAATCTACGGACGGCCAAATATAATCTTTTATAGTGATTACGAAACAGCTCGAGGTCCGCCCAAAACTTCGGTCGACGGTGATTTAGTCGACCAGATGAAACTGTCTAACCCCGCAATTCGTAAGCGTAGCATTTTGGGTTCTAACTTCATCAAAGGTCATCGTCGACGTCGCCGGAAAACAGAACTTGTGTGAGGGAAATTATCGCTCTGAAGGCGGTAATCTCATACGACCGTTCAATTAAACAGCTTCTCAATTGCTCGAAGAAACCACTTACAAAACCGTGTGAGACGTGAAAATTGTGACAATTTGTTCCAAATCCCATTATATTATTTACAAATAAGACCGAACAAATCGAATTGTCCGACAAAACACCTGTTACGTAGGATATAAACGGTAATCGTATAATTGAAAGGTGTACATTTTATCGTTTGAACTTTCTCTCCAAAATCATTAACCATAGACGGTAACCTTGTTTCTTCTCATCATACATTACAATCTTATTTGAACCAACAAGTGGTTTTTTGTTTTATTCGACCTTCGACTCTTTCAGTTTTGTCTATTTCCCAGCTATGTTGGCAATACAATCTCTTCAATTTCCAACTTCTTTTAATTAATTGTCTTTTTCGCAATAACCATTTAATTAAACCGTTAAACAATCAGAGCAAACAAACTCCTCTTTCATTACTTCGCGATCATTTCGTACGGTATTCGTTTCCGTTAAGCTTCTCGTTTAATTGCACGCTCATTTGAGATGTTGGAATTGTGTTTCGAAGCTCTTGGATTCGATATCAGCGATCGAGTTGTACGACGACAACTTGTTAGATGGAAACTTGGTATTCGAATGAAGACGATGAACACATCTCTAGAGACGTATTCATTCAAGTGCCTACTTGATGATGCGAATCGGACTGTTTCCCTATTCGCGACGCCGTCCAATCAGTTCATAGCAAAGAGAGATTGCCGTATAATCTGCTCAAATTTAATATCGACATAACTGCTAAGTTGCTATTTGATTGCGACGACATCTCGCGCCTAGGGACACGAATCGCGTCGACAATTACGCGTTAAATCGAGACCGCCCGCTGAAGGCCGCGCCGATCTGACGATGTCGACAAACTCGGCGGTTTAAACGAGATAAAATTCCGTCAATTTTGCGGTCCTCAATCTCGCCACTTAGTCTCATACTGTGGCGAGGTCATTAAACATAATCGATCAGCAATACTCATCCCACAACTAACTACCGTGTCCGTTTTCTTCGTCGCCAGTAAACTCCGCCTCCTGCCAATTTTGATCCACCTTTTACGCAGTTCGTTCGGCACTCATTATAAACTTTCGCAGCGAGTTTACGAGCTCCTACTAAGTGCATTAAAACGATTCCGTAGTGTATGGATTACGAAGATTTGCTTATTTTACAGTTTTGTCGTTGAAATTTATGACGAGCCGTTTTCCGGCGAACGGAAAGATGTTCGTTTTATATCTGGACTACAAAAATTACAACCATCTTATTTCTGGTAATCGGGTTGTCCGGGCGTACGATACAAATTTGCTATTCGTAACCTGATGTTCGAATTATAACCTTCTTTTAAACCGCATTTTTGTTCGCATTCTCGATCTATTCGTTCGACGACAATTGTCACCTAATACCTGCCCTTTCTATAATACGTCCCAGTAAAAAGGAACTTATTTTTCCTTGGTGTCTTAAGAGTAGAATACTCGAATTGGGTGCTGATGATTTCCGTTGAAGGAAATGGAAATCGTAGACCTTAATTGAAACGAGAGTTGTTGGAGCCGATGACCGGAAAGGACGTGCAATCGGTTGAGCAAGAAGCGACGACAGAAATTGAAAACGGATAATTCGATAATCGTTTGAAACCGTCATCAATTGTCAGTTGCTAGTAACCGGTCGTGTTTCTGAAGCTGCTAACTGAAGAAGTTCACCAGAAGCACGTGCTCGTTCATTTGCGGCTTTTCGTTTGATACGACGATCAAACTGCGCAATCGACCAGAAGCCACTGACCTCTTAATCCCGACCACCTTTTTCTGTGATCCACACCGACGACAATCGGTTGTGCAACTTGCGAGCTTAAAACTCACGATTGTTGTCGTGCCGATTTGATCGAAATTCTTTCGAGAAGTTCAATGGACAATAACAATGCGACGATGATTGAGAAACAGTGCACGCACATGCGTGTGTTGTTATTCTACGTCAAAAAATAGACGTGCGACGAACAAGTGCGGACGATGGGCGGGCTGATCGCGCTAATTGGTCGCTAAAATCGTTGCGGCCCACACGTCTCTCCAATTGTCATTCGCCTTCTTGCCCTTGCGGCATTGGGATCACGGTCTGTGAATTGACGATCTTGTCCGTCCGTTGGCAGTTTTTGTTTCGCCTAAATAATCGGCATCTCTCGACTGCCACAAATCAAAATTGTTTTTTCGTTCTTGTCCTGTAATTTGTTGGACTGACACGTTTGTCGAGTGCTGAAATTTGTTCACCGCTGACAAATGAACTTAAAGTTTGTTGTTCTTTCGCGTCATTCGTCCATCACTTCGTTTCACACAACAAACTGGCCAACGAGCTTTTCAATTTGTCCAATCGACTGATCTCGTTCATCGATCATACGTGTGAAAATATTCCCGACGAGCACATTGACTGCACTGTGGACTTTTGTAGTTTTCAGTGCGTGTACAATAGCTATGGGCAATCTTCGCGCCGATAAACTCTTCAATTGACGGCAAAATGATTAGACATTTTGCTGTAGGTCATGACATTTGATCGTCTCGGTTTATCTTGAGTAGTATTGTCCCCAGTGAAACGAAACTTTTGATGTGGCGGCACTCGTATGACTGTAAGTGCAAAATTGCTCGTGGTCGTGAAGGCTCAGAAGTGGATCGTCTTAGATGAGTCCTTCGGGTTTTACCGCTTCTTCCAATTATTGCTTTGCGTAATTGAGCCGACACTGTTATATCGTACTAGTTTCTGTTACGTCTTCTGACTCAAATGACATATCTGAGTCATTTTTACCCTCCCATTGTAAGGATTAATACTTTCCTGCGTCTTGTTTCAATCGATTCTTAACTTTGTAGGTAAATTGTCGCCCAAAAACAAGCTCGTTGCCGCTTTTGGCGACTTGTTTGTGATGCTTGAAAATATGCGCACGTTATCTTTTGGCACAGCAGGTGGCCTTCTGTTGCGCTCCTACCTGACTATCCAGTTCGATTTCGGACGGACTTTATGAATCCTGTTTCTCATCGCGCATGCCATTCATATTTCCAATCAATGAAACAAATCCGCGTAATTACGACAACTTTTCTCTTTTTAAATTTTAGCGTTCTGATCAATTATGAGTCTACCGAAATCCGATAAACATTCCAATTTGTCTACCAGTGATGACAACAACAACCGACCGAGATCCACAACATCGAACTCGTTCAGCGTACAAAACCTGCTCACTGACACCGTCAAATCCGATGATACACCTCAATCAGTAGTCAAACCAATTCCAGTGGTAGGTACACCAACCACTTCAACAGCTCCGGTTCCCTTACCATTTTGCCCGACATTTCTTCCGAATTGTACGACTTCAAATTTTCCTCATCAATCGATGGCTTTAGCTGCTACAATGGCATTAAATGGAAACTCTATTGATCCCTCGATGTTACTCATGCTTCAGTCACTTGGCTTACCTCTTTCGTCACTTATGAATTGCACAACGAGCACATTGAAGGCCGAAGAAACATCTCCCACCGGATCAACTGCATCTACTTCTTCATCACCACATTTGATTTCGAATTTCTCTCATTGGAATCCGACTTGCGATTTCTCCTCACCCAGTTCATCGGGTATATTCGTTCATTTGCTTAAACCTGAACTCAATCGTTTAGACGAACCCAAGATCTCTCCCACTGCTCTGAGCAAATGCATGTTGCGAAAACACAAAAACAATCGCAAACCGCGTACACCGTTCAGTACTCAACAGCTCATGTCGTTGGAACGCAAATTTCAAACAAAACCTTATTTGTCGATTGCCGAACGAGCCGAATTTAGTTCAGCATTACATTTGACTGAAACCCAAGTAAAAATATGGTTCCAAGTAAGTTATCCATTTTATTCTTCCGGCTATCAAACTTCTTAGTTCTTCTTTTTGATTACTGTAAAAGCGAAAAAACGACCTTGTGTGTTTCGTGGAAGTTACTTTCAAAAGCTGCGACTGACAGTATGCGTGTGTCAAGTGCGGGAAAGTGAGTGCGATCGGGGTGTTTGTCGGGGCGCGTGTGTATTCCACGCGTATAACTTGAAGCGTCAATTGCCACCTGCCGACATTCGGAGGCGACACAGGTTTCACCAATCAGTGCGTGTGATCGCATGACATTTCGATTGTAAGCCGGTTGTTTGACGTTCGCAACATCAACCAATTTCCATCACTCAATCGTTTTATAATTCGATTCCAACCGCGATTGCGCCAATTGCATCTTCATTGTCTTACACAATCTTTCCTATCTTCAACAACATCGTGCCTTTGGGTGTTCATCTGTTTTTCTGCACGTACAGAAAGACGGCAGATGTTTGCCGTAGCAAATGATTAAAAATATTCGAAGCTCGACAGCTTTGCTCTGTTTTAGTGCCCACAGTATGTTTAATTAACGGCAACTAACAGACGACAATCATGCCGCAATAAATTTGCAACTCGGTCTCATTCTTTAAGCGCCCTTTACTGCTCCATATACTCAGGGGAAGAGCGGCGTTTTGAAGAACGTACTCATTTACGAGATTAAACACATTAACATCGACACTCATCACGTTGATTGCGGCTAAATGCTTACGCAAATATTTGCGACACTGTCGATAACTGGACCAACACTCAAGTGACCACGATCTCTCTCTCGCGCCATAAATACGAAGATCCATTTCGCGGCGACCTTCCAAATTGCCTAATCGCGCGTAAATCTCCCATTGACTCGATGAGCAGTCATTCTCGCTTTAGCGTTTGTCCTCAGCGTAAACAATCTGATAATCCGTGAGTAATTAAAAGGCCTAACTGAATAGGAATGCGCAGGATGATTATGTAACTATTTTGATGACCATAACTAAGTCAATAAAACAGATTAGCAGCACGCACGGAAGACTTTGATTATGATCGATGGCGAATGGAACGCCAATTTTACTGTTTGTTCAGTTACTGTCACGCCAAAAAAACGGAAGAGAAGTTGAGTTTTGCATGCGAAATACGATTCATCATCGGCCTCGATAATCGGTTTCCTGATCTTCCTACACGGCCAATTAACCAACCGCTCTCAGGAAATTCATTTGCTACCGAGACTCATTGATCACAATTAAGGACAAGATGCTAAAAACAACCAACAAAACTTTCTTGGACGATAAAATCACACGAAGCTAATCGCTTGTTTGCAGAATCGACGAGCCAAGAACAAGCGACTTCAGGAGGCAGCAGAACAAAACGCAAAAATCGCTCAAGTAAATGCAATAGCAGCAGCCGCTGGACCAACAAACTTCCTGCCCTTCCAATACCCTGCACAATGGTGACTAGAACTTCGAGAGTCCTTTTTGTATTAATTAATTTCATTAAATAGTTACAGTCTAGCCGGTATATGTTCTTGTTCTCAGTGTCCGCAAGTTCTGTATGTATTCGCTATCATTGTTTATATTGTTTCCCATTCCGTCTGCTTGTTTTGACTTTTCATATTTGATTGTTGAAGTGGAAAATGGAGTATTCAATCCAAAATGTGGTCATTTACTTCAATTCTAAATAGTTTTAACGCATATTTTCGATTGTAATTCACTTCCATCTTTTTGGATGCATGAGATATTCGATTCTATCAATGAACTCACTATAAACAGCAAAAGTTTTCTTATGACTGATTTATCTTTGACCAACACAAACCGAATGGCAATCCTATTGACAAGCATTCACTTGTTCGACTCTCGACTCCGAACAACGCGTGTCAATTGGTCGGCCTCATAACTCAACATGTCACAGCTGTGTTATTGCTTTCTGACGTACAACAATAACAATTGAGCAGTCAAATTGACTCTAAAAGCTTTCGGTTAATTACTCCGAACAAAAAGTGATGAGCCTGTGGAGAGCGAACGGAGTCGAACAACTCAAATTGTTCGCGGCGCGCTTTAACGACCCAAAACTAATGGCCAATGGACGAGGAATGTCAATCGACATTAAGACGTTCGGCTGTTTATTTTAGATTGAGATATTACACCAATCCGAAAGTCAAGAACCGCATCTTTCTGTTCCCATCAATCGATCCTGTTGTGATTTGTGGGATGAGAAAGTTGACGCCGCTGTTCATCATCTGTCAACTGAATTTCGAATTTGAACAAACCGTTTCCTTCGAAATCGACTACAGAATCCATGCGGTAGATCTTCGCTTTACGTCAGCCATTGGGCCCGGAAGAACTCACCTGTAGCAATTAAAACTGCATTTCGGCGCACTCCATCAAGTTGCAATCATTTGCTGGGATGCGATTTATCTTTTCATCCGGCCGACCAACACGTCTCCATCATTTGCACCTGATTTGCAGAGCGGCAGAAGAATAAAGGAATCAATTAGCGCTCAAATGAGTCCAATTGAAATGCGAAAGAAAATGTTTTCTTAAGATGCCAACAAATAAGTGGAATATGATCAGGGATCATTCTCCAGTAACTCACAATGTTACATTGGCAATCTACCGATTAAGAACAGGGAATATGAATCCTTACAACAAAACATCTAATCTACAGCAAAAAGGACGAAAACCCACTCGTTTTTTTGGGTTCACGAGTCATAATCATAGCTAGCGTACTACCGTAGGTAGAAATAACTTGTTGCTCCGAAATATTTCTTCATGATTTCGACGAATTTGTTTGTCGTTAATTGATTGGAGTCGAAATTAATCGCTTAATCTTACGCCTGTTTCTCACTTAACGACGCCTTTAAAATTCGTTTGTTATTTTAAGGTCGGTCTCTTTAATCTCCAGTTTGTTGGCGATGAGGGAAGGGAAGTTGGATGGTTGTTTGCGTCAAGAATCCCTCTCATGCCATGAGTTGTGATTAATGTTTTAATTTCGACGGATTTGAAAATAACGGACAATAAATTTAACGTCAAATTTCTATAACAAAAACACGAGAAACAACATCGCTTTCTAGATTCCATTCACCTTACTGTGAAAAGACAACATTGCAGGTGAAAACAAATGATCAAATGACGTCGTTTTGCGTTCATTTAGAAGTTATCCTGAGCATAAATTTGTGGTACAAAATAACAACGAGACCATGAAGTTAGTCGTGTTGAATGGTGGCTTTCAAGTTGACTGATTGGGAACGAGAAATCGATTTTCGGAAATCTTCACAGCCTTTGATTTTTGTGTTCAATATCAAGGGTTCCATGTACTCCACCATGTTGTGTTGACGGAGATTATTGAAGAGACTATTTCGCCAAAGATTAATAAAGGTTGAAAACCGATTATAGAGACTTATCACACAGGAACACTTAGCTTTATTGCTTCATAGTGATTATTGGAGTCGATTGATGAGTTGTCTTCTTAACTAACAACACGATTTAAAATCGTCGAGAGTTCAGACAACATTTCGATGGGAAACAGTTACGAGTTCCTTTTTTTGGTGGAATCAACATGGTCGCCTAAATATCCAGTGACATACACTCAAACTTGGGTGCATTTCACATAGAAGGTTTCTACTTTGATGTATGGAATAAAAGTGAACGGCAAAAAGTTTGTCGAAACAAAATTTAACTTTGTTTATTCAGTGATCTTCGGAGGAGTGAGTACGACGTTCAGTTGAATCGGCTTGGGAGCTTCCACGTGTACTTGATCGAGTTTGCGAGAAGGTCGAACGACTGGAGCGACGTAACGGACGGCGACTGGCGGAACGACGGCGTCGAGTCGAAACATCGGAAACTGATTCTTTTGAAGTGGCCATCGTATCGCTTCTAAGAACTTCGGTCCGCGGCTTCTAAAGAACATCAATTAGATAAAGATGGAAATTATTTGCCATTAGTATTGTGGTACGATGAACTCCGTCGATTTTGTTCACAACCAGTTGCTCCACCGCTGGAAACTCGGACATGTGATCGCAGAGATGATCGAGAAGTCGCGGGACGATTTGCTTGAAATTCGGACGTTGTTCCGGATCACGTACCCTGAAAGAATTGGATATTGAAGGGGACATCAAACACAAACCAAATTTCACGGACAATCGATTTGACAACGTCGGGCATTTTCTCGGGGAGTACTGGCATGTTGAGTTGACGAATTGCACGCGATATGGATCGATGATCGGTGTTTCCGTGAAAAGGTGCTTGGGCTTGATTGAAGATCTCGAAACACATAACTCCGTAAGACCACACATCGCTGTTTAACGAATACAACGGATTGTGTGAGAGCGTCTCTGGAGCCATCCAGCTAAAACAAAAGTTTTGATTATCAATTACCCTTTCTTACCGTAGTGGTATTTGGCGCATGACATCGTTCTGGTTCTGAAACTCGCCAACCAACTTGCTCAGTCCAAAATCCGCAATTTTGATGGAACCATTAGAACCAATCAGACAGTTGCGAACTGCCAAGTCTCGATGAATGCAACCTTGAGCGTGAAGATAACGCATGCCGTACGCCGCCTAAACACTCCACAATGACTGACAATTAACTGTTTTCCTCACCTCAAATGCGTAGAGAATCAGTTCCAGCGAAGAAATGTCCGCATGTCGACAAGTTAAATGACCCTCAAGACTCCCGCCCGGACAGAAGGCCATGACGATCACAATTGGAAAGTGGTCGCAGGCAACACCGATGAATTCGATCACATTCTCGTGTTTGTAGCGACACATAATTTTGGCTTCATGCATCAGTGAACGTCGAGCCTCTTCGATTGCTGTTGCATCGGCCTTTTCGTCGCGTTGGCAAACCTACAGAAATGATAAAAGCTTTGATCATTTAATGACCTTGATTGCCACGCTGATCACGGATCCGACATTGTCTCGGATGTGGCCTCGAAAAACTTCACAAAAGTTTCCTGAAAAAGTACAAATCAATTTGTTTTTGTTTCGAATTTACCTTCGCCCAACTTGTTGTTGCGACTGTACTGAACCGCTCGATGCTTGAGAAGCCAACGAGGACGCGGAATTCCGCGCTTCAAACGTTGTCCACCGGGCAATGGATAGAGACGATAGTGCGTGATGAGATCGGGTACGTTATTGAACTCAGGTCGATTCGGAGTTTCGCGTAGAATGTTCAAGTAGTATCGCTGCCATGGTTGAGTTTCAGTCTTCCCGGTGGTCGCAAGAGTAAGGTTGCCGAGTTCTTTGTTGTCGCCGAGAACATTCAAAACAATCTCGACGACTCCACGTTGCGTAGTCGATCGGACGATAAAATCGCCGGGTTGTTTGAGCTCTGATCTGTGAAAAAAACATGTCTGTGAATAGCTGAGCTGTTAAAGTTACCGAATCTCATCTCGGCTCCTGACTCCGTGATACCAGTTTTGCTCTTCAAGTCGATTTGCACGTTGAACGTGCTCGTTTGGTGGTTGAAATGCCATGAAAAGGTCGACCAAAACGTTTTAGGGCGGAAGATGGACGTGCAGACGTGACCGAAAATGAATTTGAATAATGAAAAACCGCTTTTTATATACCGGAAAGTTTAAAATGACAAACTTTCAACCGTTAAACTGCAAGTTTGGCAGCAGTTTACAGAATGCTTACGAATTTACTCGACAAAATGAACGAAATAAACTGAATGGTTTTAAAGTTTCTGCGGCTTTCAATTAGCACTTTGACTCCCGATGTTGTCCTTTTGAATCGAAAATACTAGGTTTAGATTCAGCTGATTGTTATGCTTCTTCTTTTCAGTTGGTTGATTGATGTGAAATGAGCGTACTTTCCATAAGAATTATGTTTAGAATCTTTGTTTTCACTTTTTTACTTTCGATTTTGTTCTCGGTACCCCAAGAACTGGACCGAAAATTTGAGATTCTAAACACGCCGAAATGGTTCAGAACTCTTTTTTACCTTTTTGGGTTTTCAAAATCCCTGTGGTAGACAACAGAATTGCGAGTAAATGGAAACCAGAGAGCAAGAAAACTGATGGGTCACCGCAATCGTCGAGTCGTGTTTTGCTTCAGTCATTGTCTATTGCAAGTTAACGGTCTTTGTCGTTCATATTTTGAATTTTGCTCCCAAAGTGACGATATAACATGCTTGCTACAACAAACGGTCTTTTTCGAACTTACGATCGTGATTCTTAACTTCTCATACTCTTCGGACTGATGTTCTTGCTTCTCGTTATCTGTTTCCCATTCACTAATAAAAACGTTCGAATGACGTGTTTGAGTAAATCGAAAGCTCGCAAATTGCATAACCATCGGCTACACGAACAATCAAACCTTTTCTTCACATATCGAATTACAACAATAGAGAACAAATTTTTCGAATTCCCGAGGTCGTCGAACGAAAATTGTCGACGCCGATTGATCGATGCGTTTTTAAACAGGTACGTGATTAGAGAAGTGGACTTCGGAAACGGAATTAAGGTTATGCTGTTGAAATAATCGCCTTTCAAGCAATTTCTCCGATTTGTTTCCTGACGCGTAGCAGTCGACCGTTTTTTCACAAACCATTGGAGTTACTGCGCGATGAGTCATCTCTTCAAACGTCTTATGATTACAATTGTGTACGCAGAACGATTTCAAAAAGCTTGTCATTTCAATTGTTTACGAGAGAACCGTTTGTACGAACTGTCCGAGTATAATGCTGCTACTTCTTCGGTGTGATTCAACGGCGGTCAACGGACGTAAATGATTTCGCGTACTGGAGCGTTTTCTCCAAAATTTACGGAGTTTTCAATTCTCTAATTGCGACATTCGAACGTTTACATTTAAACTCCGCAGAGCTGAAGTTAACGGACAACGCGTTCCTCTCGTTTGGTCCTTTGTTTATAATCAAACTCTCGATGTGAAATGTTCTCACAAAATGAAATACTGCTTGCAAACATTTATGTTTAGTCTTCTTTTAGTCTTGTTGATCGCAGATGGAAAGTTTCGTCCCAATTGTTTGGCACATTTGGAACGAGATAAGGTCATCAACCTGCTCGTTCATCTAAGCTACATCGTTCGCCTTATTGAGTTCTTTTTGCGCGTTTCTGAGAAGGTAGAGAATCGTGAATGACCCGGGAATCGACCACAAGCGCAGTTCGATCGGCCAGAAATACGATGAGCGAAAAGCGGTCGGATGGTTCAAATCGGACGCTCAGAATGACCAATTGCTCGGTGCAGCGAAAAGCACGATAGCGAAGGAGCAAAGTTTAGAAAAATTGCGAGTCAATGGCAAATTAAAGGCGCTTCGAAGCGAATGGCCGAAGAACAAAAGACGAAACCGCTTGGGTCGACAGCGAGCGTTCAAATGACCATAGAGATGATGACAATCTCGTCTCTGATCTTCTTGTCTATCATTTCGTTTCCCAACTTCGTACTCTTAACACCGAATGTGCTTCGAAGCAAAACATCTCGGGGTTTTCCCACTGCGCGCCGGAAAAAAACCCGATTTCTTTTGCACTCAACCCGCAGGCAACGATGGCCGAGATTTTTTTCTGCTGTTGAATATTGTCAAGTGCATCGGCTTCTCGATACCCAAAACGGTTGAGTTTGCCGCCTTTTTCCTGACAAAACAAACAACAAACTTCTGCTCGTCGTATCGATTACTTTCCCTTCAATCGTTTATTTTATCAAAACCGCTCTTCAATCGAAACCTATGACTTCTGCTTCGATTTCATTGGATGCGATCGCTCGAAACTTTTCACCATTTGCATCGCTTTTGTTCCGCTCACACACGCAGAACGAGAATTTTGCATTCGCTCGCATTTTGTATTTCGATCAGCAAACTCCTCAGATTTACTTCGAATAGTCATGCTCTTTGGTTGCGGCGCTAAACTACGTGTTGATGAGCAGAAGACCGCACGGTCGGCGAAAATGACCGCTCGCGCTTTAACCAGTGAGTAATGGGGAATGTTGGTGCAAAGAACGGTCATTCACTTCTGAAAGTTTCGAGTGCTGAATCGTCTCAAATAGTAAAAGCGTATTGTTTACATAACATTGTTCGTATGTTGCGCGATTAATCGGAAAACCCATTTTTTCACTGTAATTGCCCATTGGTTTTATGCAAATTGTACGCCTGTCAACCTTTTCGCTTTCAGTTCCCGTGAGAACACAAAGTTCCAAAAAGACGATTCGTTTCCGTTTGCTGTCACGTTTTCTGATTCAATTAAACGTCTGGAAGTTCACGTTTGTCCAAACCTTCCATAAAACGTCGAGTTTATTCGTCGCGCAATGTCCATAATCCCGAGCTAGTTGCTTTATAGCCGTGAAACCCTAAAGGTTTCGACTGAAGAAGTAGACGTGGAAACGGCTCATCAAAAACGATGAAGTCATTTACAGTTAATATCGATGGTATCTGAAAGTTTCGGCCACTAAAATGCTCTTGATTATCCTAAAAACGTGTATACTTTTGGAGGTTTATGTTCTCAGAAGTACATGTTCAGTGGTATGTTTGAGTCTTTGCGCGTCGTTCCACATTTGATTGATTTGCATTCCGCGGCCACTTTCCCTTTTCGCCGTTGGGCATTACGACGATGAAATCTTCTGATTTTGAACATTCGCTCTTCTTTCGTTCGAATTTCCCCGTCGACTTTACTTTTGCCGTATGTGCACTGAAGTTCGTTTAATTACATGAACATTAGAGCGCTGAAAATTGACGATGATTTCGTTAGTCAGTTCGGGCGTGATCTGCTCGGATTTGTCCGTTCGGCCTCACTGATCGTCGTCAGTCTTGGGGTTTAATGGCGACGATTTTCGCAACCCATCTCGCATTCCAATCCGATTTTCGTATTGCGCTCATGCAAAACCCCCACCGCAATCGTTTCATTGGCACAATCTCCGTCATGTGTTGAAGGACGAGAACACAAACTGAATTTCAATTGGAACCCTATCGTTTAAACGCCAACACGAACATTCACGACTTCGCTTTTTTAACTTTCTTTTCGATTGTAAGTTTTGACTGTTTATACACGGCAACGCTTAAAGTCGAATGCTGATCGCTAGTCTTTCGGTTTTCGCTTTGGTGTTTGTATTTGATTTGCGCATCGCCACGTCCATCCTTCTCACATCCACTTCGCGTTTGCTATGAATCCGACGACGACCCGATGGCCAACGAAAGTCGTGAGACGTATCCAAGAAGTTGCCCGTCAAACAATCGCCAGTGCTTGTTTTCTGAGTGTAATTAGCAACCGTAGCGTTTTTAAGTGGCGATTTTTCGAGTTCTTCGGATTTCGTGTGGAAACAAGACGTTAAAATAATCTTTGAAACAAATAGAAACTGTGTTCTTTAGAGTTTTCATCAATAAAATTGAATTATGTTTTAGAAATTGACACTTTTATTTGGTGGACATACGTCAAATTGCCGCGATTTTGCGGTGGCGTTTGAAACGCAACCGCGAAAATGGGAACACCAATGATTTCACGCGATGAGTTGATGATGGATCCGATGATTTCGAATGGAAATGGCACAACGTTTAGTAGCACGCTAAGACGTTCGCTTCGTCAAATGAATCCGTTTCGAACACGCTTATTTCGTTTACCTGCAACTCCTCGGTTGGCTCGAGCTCGAAAAGTTCTTAGTCGTGGAGAAGAATCAACGAATTGGAATTTTGAACGACCGCTTTCAACTTGTGGTTCAGTTTCTGTTGGACGCTATGGAGGCGCCAAAATGTTCGCTTCAACTGTTGTGCCCAACACGAATGGAAGCACCGAAAACTCAACCAGTTCAACTGTTAGCACACCAGAACAAATTGCTAAAACAAGTTCACCGGCTTCAATGACTGTTCCACATTTACGACAAGCTCCAGAACTTATGTCTGGAAGTTGTCGAATACGGAATCCCCACAGTAGACCGCCGTTACCGTGCTATGTGAGCAATTATCATTTGTTGGACGAGTAAATGCAAACCGTTTTAGAATCCTCCAAACGCTAAAGAAGCCGAAAAAATGATCCATGAGCACATGAAAAATTTGCTCGTTTCACCACGACCTTTACAACGCCAATTCCTCTTCTTGCCGGATACTTCCTATTCACAAAATGGTGAGGTTTATGACGCTAATTGGAGACCTAGAAGTAAGACCACAGTTTGTGTTTACTTAAATTTTTCGATTCTAGATGTCCGATCACGTAATGATGCTGGGCCTCATTCTCCAACACATTCAACGATCTCTTTACTAAACGTCAGTCGCCCCGCAATGCGCTCAATGTCCTATAACTCCCGTGATGAGCCTTCACAACATCGACCGCAATATCATTTGAATGGTTTGGTTCATCAACCGAGTCTTCGAAGTCTCGCACCAGCTGTTGAAACGGTCACTCAACTTACTGACCAGTCAATTACAACGGTAACTATAGGCCTTCAAAATCGATAGTTACTCTTGTTTTAAGAGCACAACACCGTTACTTTTTGGTTTACATGATTTTACGGCAGCCGAAAATTCCGAGTGGATGATCTTTTTGGGAAGAGAATGGACGTTCAAAGAACTTCATCAAATCGTGGTAGTCGAACAAAATCCTGTTACTTTGATTCGTGGAGCTTCTGGCACAGGGAAGACGGCAATCCTGAAGCAACTGGCACTTCACTCACCATTTTACGCCAACGATTCGAATGCTGATACCGTCGATTCGGGAATTGCAATGAGCACATCGGGACTTTCGGACTCAACGCTCAGTTCGCGAAATTACGAGTGGTTACGAGGATTGGCGAAACGTGTGGTTGCATATCACGAGTGTCATCTTTACGCTCCAAATACGTGTATTATTCCGGAATTTGTGCGTAATATTGCAACCCATTTGTTATCAAGTCCAATTCTTCGATCATACGCAAACATTGTGCAAAACGATTCTCGACTTCGTGAGCTTATTCGCAACGACCAAAGTGGACTTGATATGTCGCCCATTGAATTGTTTCGTTTGTTGATTGTCGAACCATTGAAGCGGTTGGAGCAGCAGAAACCCGCGCAAACGGAGTGTATAATTTTTGTTGTTGATGCCATTGAGGAGGCAGAGTTCCATCGCAACGAAAACGGTGAATCAATCGCGTGGCTTTTGAAGACATGTCATACAGAACTGCCATCTTGGGTTCGTTGGATTCTAAGTGCATCAGCAGAGAATTTACCTTTTATCGGAACCGAAGCTCGTTCGATTTGGATTGACGATGCGGATGTTGATGAACGTATCGTACGCGATATGCGACTGCTTGTAGACTATCGAATTGCGGTCAATCCACAATTGTGTCGACGCTTCAATTGTGCACCCGCAAATTTTGTTGACGAAATTATACATCGATCAAAAGGAAATGCTCTTTATATCTTACGGTTACTTGATATGATCGAACAGGATCGAATTCAACTACGTGCCACTAGTCCTTCACTTCTACCGTCTGATCTATCTCAACTTTACTTGCTACATTTTAACAGTGTATTTTCGTAAGTGGAAAGAATATCATTGAAACAGCAATATGTTTTGTTTAGATCACTCCAACAATTTCATGTCGCTTCGACGGTATTCAGCGTTATATTGGCATCGTTGCGACCACTAAGTTTCGAACAACTTTACAAGATTCTCAACGCTGCTCATACGGAAACCTGTATTTCAATTAAAGAAGTGGAAAGACGGTAAGCTACTTCTATTCTCAGATTTCACATTTGTAACCTTCAGACTCACTCTTATTCAACCATTTCTTGTTAAACTCAACTCGGGTGCGTATGTTCAAGTGCACAATTCATTGCGCGAGTTTTTGTTACATGGCAGCGGCCACACAGATTACTTAGTGAACGTTCGGTAAGCGACTATTTCCTTTTGTTTGATACACTCTTTCAGCTACGGACATATTCTTCACGCTTTGCATTTGATTCAACAGGACGAAATAACAACCGAAGGTCTTTTTGAACTTGGTCATCATCTTCTTAAGGCGAATCCACATAAGTATATGCCCACTGAAATGGCTCCTGAAATGCCGCGAACTCGAGATGCGCAGATTCTCTGGATCCAAAAGGCCGGCGGTTCAAAGCTCCAATCCGCACTGCTATTCGAACGCAACGTTTTCTATCCGAACAACAAAGTTACACGGCTTCTGTTGATGGCTGGAGCTACAGCCAACGCCCATTGGCCGAATGGCGATTCTCTGATTCATCGTTACGCACGCGCTGGCAACAACATTTTAATTCAACTACTTTTACAGTACGGTGCTAACGTTGATGACGTAAATCAATCGACTTCTTTAACACCATTGATGGAAGCCGTTATACATAAAAACGAAGAAACGGTCCGTTTTCTTATCGAATGCAACGCGAACACTTCAATCCGAGATGCAAATGGAAAAACTGCTTTAGTACATGCAGCGACTGTTGATTGTGTTTCGATGTTTGTTTCCATTTTCGAAACTGAACCGCTGGAATCTGAGGAGAACGTCGATAAAAGTAAATCAAATGATCGTGTCGCTGAAGTGCGTCTCGCATTTGATCAAGCAGTTCAGTGCGGAAATATTGAACTTTGTCGTTATGTTCTGGACAAAACAGATGTTGTTGTCGATCTTAACAAGGCCGTTCTCATCGCATGCTGCAGTGGAAAACAATCGACTATTCAGTTTCTGTGCTCGCGAGGTGCCAAGATTGCCTATGATCAAAAGTGTCAAGAAGGGAAATCAGCACTAATTTGCGCCGTACATAGTGGATCTTGGGATATCGTTTTGAGTGTATTGAACAACTCACAAACCGACATCAACACCGACACTTCCGTTGAAGGATGGACTCCTCTAATGGTGGCTTCAATCAATGGACATGTTGGTTTAATTGATCTGCTTTTGAACAGAGGTATTTTGCTTCTAAAGGATGGTAATGTAACAATTTTTTAGGTGCTTTCATTGATGCAAAAGATAATAACGGATTCACGGCTGTAATTCACGCAATTGTTAATGAACATTTCTCGACTGCTAGTTTACTGATTGATCAAAATTGTAACATCCATGTGACAGATACTCGAGGCAACACTTTGCTTCATCATTTGGCGTTGCATTTTAATAAGAATCTGGTTGAACGTTTATTGGAAATGGGACTGCAAGTTGATGCTAAAAACTTTGAAGGTAATTGGTGGAAAGTTTCACATGTCAAGTTTGACTTCAGGTTTACGACCAGTTGAATTGGCACTCACCGGTGACAAGAAGAATGCGGTTGACGCTTTTCTTCGCCGTGGTGCACGACTCAGGTCTGTGACTTGGCAAATAGCGGCAGAAAACAAACCCAATTACGTTGTTTTGTTGATTAAAAAGTTGTTCGAAGATGGTCGCACACTTTATCGTCGAAACCGAATCGACGAAGCCATGCATCGTTTTCATCACGCCCTGGAAAAGTGTTCGGAGATCATGAATGACGATGGGTCCAAGAGTTTTGTTTCTGAACGTGCAACTGGAAACATTGCTTCTGTTCGACCTCAACTTCGTATGGCACGTTGTGAACTGCTTTATATGCTTGCCGACATTCAACGACAAAATGCTGCTTACGAAGAGGCGTTGCAATTGTCATCTGAAGCTCTTCGATATGCGGATAACGAAGCGACTGTCTTCCAACTGCAATTCTTTCGAGCCAAATGCTTTTTTGATAATCACGATGTCGAAAATGCTCGTGACGTGGCACAAATCGCACTGTCGTTGCGACCCGAAAACGCAGACGTTCAAGTGATGTTAACGGCGTTGACTAGACCCACTCAACTGAAAAACTAAAATCTCATTATGCTTTCATCGAAACTTGGCGGGAATTGCACTTGTTATATTCTCTAAGTACCCAGATATTTCTGTGATTGAGTTCGATTATTATTTTTCTTGACATTTTTTGTAATCTTCTTCTTAAATTCGAATTACGTTCTACGGTTTCTCATCAGACTTTTATTGGATAATAAATCGTATCGATAACACGAGAGAAACCGGGAGCATATTTTGAGTTTATTATTCCAAACAACGAATAACAAGTTTAAACTAATGAGATTAACAGTCTATGGGATTGTCGGTTCTTTTAGAGCTTCAAAGTGGGCAGTCCAAACGGTGCCGGAGAAGACGAATCGGAACTATCAAAGTTGGCTGGAACAGTGTTTGAAGACGAGCTCTTCGGTTGTAATTGTGACGGATCTTCGGGAGGTGGTGCAGTGTACATTTGGCCCATAAAACGAGACATTACAACACCCATTCCTTCGATCAATGCCAAAACAACACCGCCAAGAACTGCGGAGCCGGCCATAATCTTCGGACCGGAACGAATGGCGAGTAGAGCACCGGTCATAGCGCCGGATGTAATGGAATTGATGGGATCTTCTTTTTTGCGTATTGCCACCAACGTACAATCGATCGTACTGAACATTCCACCCCACGCGGCAAATTGGCCGCCAGTAACCGGACTTCTTAAACGAACTTCACCTGAAACACTCGAAATTAGCACAAACAATAGTCGAACGTTTGAACTTACGAAAAATGTTTCTCATTTTTTGATTCGCTGCTGCATTTCGATACGCACTGAAAGAATGGAAGATTGAACCGCCAACGAGCCCCATGCCAAATGCACTTCCCAAATCATCGAATATACGATACGGGCACGGTTCTCGACTATACTCGTCCATTCTTCAAACTTTTACAAGTGCACCAGCTGAAAGCAAACGAATAGAAACATTTCAATAGAAATGCAAAAAAGTAAATAGGAAGTTTAAGACCCATCAACGACTTTTAAGAAGTAAGTGCATTTATAAACGTTTATTTGATTCCGATCACGCACGGTATATACTATTCAAACCTAATCAACAATCGGCGACTTTCGGTTTATGAGCATAAGATGGCAGGGCCTAATAAATCGAACGAATACTGCTGGCAACCGAATGTGCCAACAACAAATGAGCAAGAAATCGAGCTTCCAAGTGAGCTCGAGTATCCTTGATCCAATCCTGTGCAATTCGTGCCGGTTCGCCTTTGAGCAATTGGGCAACACGAATAGCCGAAATCAAATCTCCCTCTTCCACGAAATATCGCGCTCGAGCAATGATTTCACGGTTATCTGAAACACGAATCTTCACATGCATAAAGAAGTTGTGTAAATAAAAGTAACCACTGAATACAGTTTCCTTAGACTTACCAGCAAAACTTGCAGGATCGATTTTGTCTTCCGGAGAAAACACACGTGGTAATTCGATTACAAACCACGATTGTATCCACGAAGAAATGTATTTTCCCAAACTGCCGCCATTGTCATCTACGCTGGCAGTGCGACGAGACAATGTATAAACCTAATAACGAAATCAATATACAGCTTATACTATCTCACCTTTTGGAAACGACTTTTCAGATCTTGTTCCGTGTAAACTCCCTTTTTCAATGCCGTATCCGAAAATGAATGGACAAGTGTCTTCACAAACTGATCGTTTTCACACGCTTTTTCAATAACCGACAACTAAAGAATTGTATTAAGAAATCCATTAAAAACGTTCGTTTACTTCTTCTTCCAATGACTTGCGACGTTCCTCGTAATTGGTGCCGGCTTTCTGGCCATGAATAATCGACTGAATCAGATTCTGACATGCCAACCAGTATTGTTTGGAACGACGATTCTCAACGTCCTGAAACGATAAAGTTCAGCGTATTCAACAAGTATCATACCATAGAAGTTCGTGATGCTAACGCCGTTTCAATGCCGCGCAACTTCTCAATACTAATCTCCACTTGTTTCGAATGTAAACGACGTTCCTTTTCAACAGCTTCCTGAAATCAATTCGTTTACAGAATTTGCTTTGAGAAAACCAACTTCAACGGCTTGAGCGCTTTCGATATCGTGGAGTTGTTTTTGAATTCGAACCACACGCTCCAAATTTTCGGAATGAGAGTTCGCAGCACTTTGAAGACGTTCTTCGAGTTCGGCTTCCCAATCCTGCGGTTTGTCTATGGATACGTTCTCTCCCGATCGCTGTTCCTTGAGTTTGCGTTGCTCTTCTTCCAATCGGGTCGTCCACTTTCGCTCGTCGAATTCACGTTGTTCTTTCAATGCCCGAGTGATGTTCTGTTTCTCATTCAACTAAACAAGCCACTAAAATCATTCAAAGGTCTTGGGATTACCCGAATTTCGTTGAGTTGTCGTTTGTATTCGTCGGCACGAGAATGAGCTCGCGCCAAGAGTTCGTTTACTTCTTCTTCGGTCAATTTCGTGGAAAAAGTGTTCGTGTCCAAGTAGACATAAGCAGCAGCTCCACCGGCCGCAGCTCCAGTTAACAGAGCGAATCCAACGAGGGCTTTGCTGGTGCCGCGACGAGGAGTCGGTGGAATTTGCGTGATTGGCGGCGGTACCGCCTGGACGGTTTCATGTCGAACGGCGCTGACCACTTGGTTTCGACAAGTTTTTACTGACTGTTTACTTGCCAAACGCAGCATGACGACGACCCAACACACAGCGAACCGTGCTAAAAAATATTCGATACGACGATTAAAAGCTCGCAAAATCCATCTAATGACAATTTCTCAATAAATTCAACATCCAAAACGATAACAGTGCAAGAACTCACTTGTAAATACACAGCAAAAAGAATGTTTTCATAAACGAGGAACGATGTTTCCACAGCCGTGAAATCGTCTGCACCTCAAATGCAACAGATGACTCGACTTCATAGGAACCGAAACATGTGACTCCACTGTGTGTCTTGTAGGTTGTAAAGAAGCAGTGAATTCGATCGAAATGGCGTTCATTAGCTTTCTTTTCTTATTCTGACTTCAGATTTTGTTTTACAAGATCTTTGAATTGAGTAATAGTTGAATACGCAGATTTCAGGAATCAGCATTTGAACGTGTATGCGGATTGGAAGCACTCAAAACCCAACTGCTCATTCCGCGCCAAGCGCGGCTACAACCATTTCTATACGGGTGCGTATGAACACAACATGTCAAACAACATCCAAAGATACGACTCAGACGATGAAGGTGCCAACGGTTAGTTTTGTGTTAGCCGCAAAAATTTTTCGATTCTCAGATGAAACCGAAACTGCATCGGCAATTATGGAAAGTTGCGCCGGTTTCTACAGTTCGTACGAGTGCAAAGAAGTTCTCGGCAGGGGAATTGCATCGACGGTTAGACGTTGTGTCGAGAAAAACACCGGTCAGGTGTTTGCGGTTAAAATCGTCGACATTAGTACTGAGCGACAAAATGAACACGAAGCGAAACGATTGGCCGATGAGACGTTGTCAGAAGTCAGTCTTCTTCGACTTCTTTCCGGTCACCCATCTATAAGTCAGTTTCTCGTCTAATTTCTTGCAATTGTGCGTTTTCAGTCAGCATTCATGACTTCTATTCAACTCCAACCTTTCTTTTCGCCGTCTTCGAAATGGCACCCGGCGGTGAACTCTTTCATTTACTTAACAAATCGGTTACACTTAGCGAGAAGAAAACGAGACAAATTATGAGCCAACTATTCAATGGTGTTTCCTACATGCACAGCAAAAGTATTGTACATCGGTAAGCGATCTCCCAGCGCGCCCTTTTAGGTTGACCGAATGTCAAGATTGACGATAATCGTTTTTATAGGGATCTGAAACTGGAGAACGTTCTCTGCATTGACGATCGTCGTGTGGTGATTAGCGATTTCGGTTTTGCTAAACAACTTAAACCCAACGAGCGATTAAAAGGTAATCACCGACCAAACTGACGATATGAATGTAATTTTGCAGAGCTCTTTGGTACTCCCGGTTATTTGGCACCAGAAACCTTGCGTTGTCAAATGTACGAGGATGCTACCGGCTATGGTGTTGAGGTCGACAACTGGGCGTTGGGCGTTATTATGTACACGCTATTGGCCGGTTACGCGCCATTTTATCATCGACAACAGCTGCGTATGATGCGCCTTATTCAAGAGGGAAAATACGAGTTCTCGAAAGAGGCGTGGGAGTCGATTAGTCGTGATGCCAAGGATCTGGTGATTAATTTGCTGCCTGACCATTAATTGTCTGTAAACTTTAGATTCGATGTCTGTTGACTGTTGACGTAACAAAACGAATAACCGCCGACGAAGCGTTCCAACATCCATGGATGCAGAGTGGAATCGTTCTTTCACGTCAAGCGTCTATTCGTGCAATTCCCGTCACTGTGCCAGTTGAAACGATCGGTGCCCCGCGTCCGTTAACTCCGCCGGTAGAATCTCGAAGCAAAAAAGATCTCCGCTTTTTATTCCGAGCTTCTCTTATTGCCGTACGGTTCATGTGTCGTCTTCGCAATTTGAAACGTTTGAAGCGTTGTATCGATCGTTCAGAACTTCGAAGACGTCCATATCGCATTCGCGAGGTAGTTTTGTATTTTTTTCATTTTGAATTCTTTCATTGTTTTCAGATTCGTCACGAAGCTGAAGCCGCGGCTTTCGATGTTTTCGGTCACTGGATCAATCGCGGCTTTCACTACTCTCGTGACATGCTTTTTGCGAACAAAAGTCGACCGCTCTACGTTCCATTACATCAAGCAGTTAAATCGAAAGAATGATTGTTATCCTTTTGCCAAGTATTTACCCTCAAGTTGTGTATAATAACTTAGTGTTTATTAGTACGTGATTCTGAGTTTGTGAACCGTCCAATCGGGTGATTTTTCTAAATAAAAGGCTCACTAGTTGGTTAAATGATTGTTATGCAGGAAATAGGAGTCAATTACCAAAACGTTCGCTAATATCACAATTTAGACATTAACATAAAGAACAGACTTTTTGAGATGCGTAAAGCAGCTGCTGATATGCCTGTTAGTTTCTTAGTATGATAGAAGAAACAAAATATGCAGAGTTAAATGATATTCAACAAAAATATGTTATCAACGGGATAGTTAGGAATGAAACGCATTTGACGACTCGTTTTCAGCCGATGGTGTTGAATCAGTCAGTTCCTGCATACTCAACAGCTTCTCTCTTGCAATACTCAACAACTCTCTAGCTTCGTGTTTCTCGGCTCTTTCTGCAATTGCCGATTATAGAATAGAATCGGTATTGGTGAACATACCATTGAAGAATTTGATCACATCCGTAAAGTCCATGTTGTTTTCGAGTATCACTTCACGATATTGAAACAAAAGAGCGAATGCAAAGAAGAGTTGAAACTGACTGGAAACCGTTTGTCTTGCTGCCCAAATGACTTCCCAGACAAGAAACACGTCGGGATATGTCAGTTCTGAATTTCACAAAATCAATCCAGAACTTTCGTTCTGAACTTACCGCGTTTAAAGTCGAGTAAAAACCAACGATAAGCAAAATACAAGTGAGTGCAGTCGGTATCGTTCATAATTTGCTGGTAAACTTCGGTGTCCATCACTTGAACAATCGACCGCAAGTTGTTCAAATTGTTTTCGATTCCATTTCCCAACGGAAAGTTGTGTTTCATTCGTTCCATTAAAACCTCGAAGCATTCGAGTGTCAAAACCTCTAGAGTCACAATGATAAATGAGCTTTCAATTGTGAATACCGTCTTCGAAGATTACAAGCAACGGTCCGGCTATATCACACATTCCTTGAACATACCCATCCACTAAATGACGCCATACGTAAGTACACATTATGCGTTTTAACGAGTCCAGGTTTTCACGAGATGAAAAGAAACTCGTGTGCCGATCGCAACGTTCCACATCTTTTTCGATTCGATGCAAATTTGTGCCAAATTCTTCGATCAATAGCTAAAATTTCAATCGAAATTGAATACCAAAGAATCGTTTCAACCTCTCGTTGGGATTTCGTTTCGGTTCCGTTCTCAGTTGGCGAGTTGCTGTCCACGAAGACGTCACTATTTATCGACTCATCACGCATTGGCGGACTTCGATACTCTTCGATGTTAGAACTTTGACGTAAACGAGCTGAAATCTCGTCTACTCGTTTGTCACCCGTTTTTCTTACCATTCTTAAACTGCTCACAATCTCGTTTTATCACTTCAGTTTCGATTTCGCCCCAAATTCTCGTTTCAGCGACATACAAATGTCGCCAATTGTCCAGGTAGTCACCCACTTCTTCCTTCCACGGAATCAATTGCAAGAGATATGGCCACACATCGCGTCGTAGTTCGTGCTCAATACCGTGGAAATAACAACGAATAAGAAATTCTTGATGAATCTCCGTCTAAAACCAACATCAACTAAGCAGTTGGACATTCAGCAAACTTACGGTTTTTTGTTGTCGACATTTTCGCCAAAACTTCTCGTCGACAGGTGCGGTGTCGTTGTTCGGCTTCAAACGTTGACTATTGACAGTGCAAGCCAAATGCGTTCGCACTGAAATACCCGTCAGTTTGCTGAGTATTGTAGGACAAGTTTAACGAATTATCAAGATTTGTTGTTTAGCACTGCGTTTATGTTCATAATCTCAGTACCTTTTTCTTTCTGAATTTTTGCATATTTCAATAATTCGACAGGTAATCGATTGCTGAACCTCGCATTGAAATGAAATTCTAACTTTGCTTCCTAGCACGTTGATCAATGATTCAAAACTTGAAGGTCATTTACGAGGTTGAGTATTAGCTCGGCTTTATCTTCGAATATTGCTACCATCTGGACAATAACGATGAATGTGTTGGTAAAATAATATGTACACTTCTGTTCATCAGCACATCGATTTATATTCAGCAGCTATTTTTACAAGTACGTAATATTATCTATCCATTTAATAGACGCGTTTAGAAAACAGAAACTTCTTCGTGACAGTAGCTCGATTGCTCTTTTATACGATTGCAATGATGAACCGGACATTCCCAAAGTTGAAGACTCTCAGTTATGTCAAAGCTTGAATGCATCTGACGTTCATATTTGATACTCGAAAGTCATTCAGTTAACAAAGACAGCAAGAAACACGTCTACGGACCAAGTGATTTGTGCGTACACGAGCTCAAATGCATCGTCATGTCACAGAATGGACAGTTTTTGATTTTAAGAAACACTAAAGAAGCAACGGAATGTTTACTTAATTGCAATTGTTTCGGTTAGTTTCGCAATTTTCTGTGGTTAAAATGACATAAATCTATTTAGATCACCACATAATCTTTGTGCCAACATCGTTACCGTTAAACACACTGATGGTTCATCAAGTGGTTGTGACTTGTTTCTATAGAACGTTTGCCACAATCTTACGAGAAATCGATGGTTATTCTAGCTTGATCTTACTAGCTGCCATCTTGTTGGTCGTCGTCTATCATCAGTTTTCAAGGTTTTTCTAATCTTGACCACTGGACAACGGTCATCAAAAAGTTCTTCTGCTACATTAATGGATTAGACGAGAGGCAAAAGATCATTTATAATTGTCTGAACGAATAGTTTTTTGTTCATAACTTCAATTACGAAATTTTTCCTTTCTGATATGCATTTAAATTACCTACCATATGTTATTTGGCGCCAACCATAAAATGCACGCGAGAGAATCTGTTGTCTCATCGATTCGCATGCATCCATTAGACTGTCGCTGAAAACGATGGTTGTGTTGTTCGAACTTATAAACTTAGTGATACCATTCGCTGAGATTGTTCACGTCCGTTGTATTGGCCTTAACGACAGGACGTGCGGTTTCCTTCTGCGGTTTGGCAATCGGATTTTCATTGACTTTTTTGATTAAAGCCGGCGAATTGGGTAACGAATTACTGAAGAGGACACATGAATTGTTGATCGTCAAATTGAAGTCACCTGTGAGCGGAGTTTTTGAAGCCATTTTGAGCTACAAACCCGCTTAAAGCCGCGGCGACAGGCGGCAGCGTAAAGACTTGACCGTTCAACTTCCTAATTCGAAAAACGTAGTCGTGCTTCTCGGGCGAATTCAAGTCATTTTCTGTTGAGTCGGTAGATTTGCGTAAAAGACTGGAACGTCGCTTTTTTAACTGTGGCAAAACTTTTCCTTTCCCCGGCTCATGCCATAACGGGGGATCCAGACGATGATGCATTGATGAGAGCCCACTTTCTAAACATGCCAAAAACGCGATGCAATGTTGCCCAGGAGGAAATTGAAATGGTCGATGTTGAACCCCTTCGGCGTCAACAAAAACGAGTAAAATTGGGTTATTTTCACCTGAGTAGAAGAGTTTACTTTTACCACTGTTAATTACTCATCGTACCTTGTTGATGCAAATGAATATAGATAATGGAGTTTAAGTTGATGATGATCGTATGCTTCCAAATTTGACTGTTATCGACACTATCTTGTTTTATTGGCGATCCGGGACCGGAGGCCGGTTGAGAGCTGAAACGATGCTTCGAAATAAATGGCTACAGGTTGATTGTACCACGAATGCATTAAAATATTTGGCATCCATTTTACGGTTAGAAGTCGATTTGATTCCTGATGAAGCGACAAATAGCCTTTGAGTGTTTCGGCACCATCGGCGGTTGTAACGGCCACATTGTTTTTACCGTACAGTAACGAACCGCGGACGTTTTGATGAAGCGATGACACGCAATTTCGACTTAACGTACACGCCACAGCAACTTGTGCATCTGCAGCACGAATTACACTGCTACCTCGTTTAACGATCTAAACAAAAGTGTTGAACTTTCTTTTCATGTGTCTCATCACCGTGAGAGATGGTCGCTTTGGCGGCGCAGAGGTTAGAGATGATGTCGAGGCGATACGAAAACGTTGAACTAATTCATCGGCAGTTGGATCGCGGTAACCTGCACTCATCGTTGTGCCGCATTAAGAAGCAAATAACAGACTTTAGTTAGTGAACTTAACAAGCTAATATCATAATCTGGAAATTGCAATGTAAGTTAATACGATAACAAGTTATTAGTTTATAAGCTCAATTCAGACGACAGACACACGAGAAAATGGCAAAAGAAAATTAATCGCCAAATGCGGACGATTGCGAGATGTGGAGACAGAACGGAAATTGGGTCGGGGAGTAAAATGATGGAATGCGTTTACAAAGCAAATTTAATGCAATTGGACGGCTGGCGAATATTGGAAACGCACTTTCTGTCAATAAATTTATGTTCGGAATCCATACCGTTCGTGTTTGAATGAAACGTTGAGTGGCGCAAAAAACAAGCAAGAACATTGGCACAAAAAGAACCAAAGGACTCACGCGTGAACTGGTTGCCGAAGGGCAACTTACATAGCCAATACGAAAGTCGTTGGATTCGAAGACTGAACGTGTGTGAGCGTTGGCTTAAAGAGCAGGCGAAGGTCCGCTTTTTTGCTTCAGGCGAATATAGCAGTCAGTGGCATTTTAACTGTTGCGCGACTACTCTCCACATCTTTTTTCGACTATTTTGATGTCAGTCGATTGGTAAAATAACTCAGAAAACTCGTGATGCGTGAACGGCAGAAAACGATGAGTCTATTTGGTAGTGCCGTCAAAGTACATTACGCTTGTTGATAAGCTGAAGGGGTGCGCCAGAAACCCCTTACTTAAAATTCTGAGCTTCACGGTCACCACAACCCGCTCTTTAACAAGAAGTCTTATCGAAAAGGCGGACTCGCATTAGGTCTTCTCGAAAACCTTTGGTTTTTCAACAATATTCCCAATGTAAGGGCAAGTATCTTAAATGAAAAAAAGCTGTAACTCCAACGATAATCAGGATTAAGCGCAGAACTTGTAACACCTTCACATGTTGGAGGATTTTAGTTTCCTAATTCTTTGAGGTGTCAGTTAAACGATTGGAATCAAAAGAATCGAGGAGATTTGTGGTATTGAAAGTCACGAATAATTAGAAGTGTAGTCGAACGTAATTGATCATTTTACTGTGAATGTTTTCGTAACAAGAAGTCTCGTTGTTTACTCTTGGATTGCTTTCTGTTTCTTTTGCTCATATAAAAATTGGCACTACAATCGGTTCTCATCAAATTCACATTATCAGCCGACGAACTCTCAACTATTCATGCTCTTTGGAGAGTGAACTCCAAAGAAGATAAACGCGCACCATCAACTGTTTCTGATTGGAAGCACAAACGAAAGTAAAAGTTCTGGTCGCTGCTTTTATTTTGGCTTGCTCGTCGCACCCACGAGAGGCCTCTCGCTCGTAAAAGAACTCGAAGCTTGTGCTCTCCACAAAGTTCGTTGTTCTTGGACGGGTGGGAAGACGAAAGCTGCTAAAAGCTTCCTGGTTATTAGATGTCGAGAATTCCGAAATCAATTCGGTTAAAACGAATTCGAACGACATTTCGATTTTATGGGCCGTTTTTTGCGTCTTGTGATTTTGCTCGTGACTTTCTCGTTGCTTTCTTTTTTGACTTTGCTCACGGATTTGTTTATATTATTTATATCCGCGTTCAAACGAGAACTAGTTCGAACTCAAACTTCGATTCACAATCATCTTTTTATCTACGTGTTTCAAGGGTAAACCTCGATGGCTGATGAGATTGACGTCTTGGACAATGCGGATGAAAATGTTCCATCGTGCAGTTATTCACGCACTGCCGAGCCGATTGTCATACGTGGTACCGGGCGTTTGACGATGTAAGCAGAAGAATTCGCGAAAAAATTTACGAGAATTTTGGTTTTTAGATTTGGATTAAGTTCGCAGTTTGAAACCGAATTTCCAGCGGCGTTAACAGGTCGATTGGCACCAGAAGAGTTACAGGACACAATGCAGGTACGTAGCTTTTATTTGTTCCATGGAACAACGTATTTCAGCGTATCAACTACGTTTTGCAACGCAAAATGCGTTCTCATTTGGGTTGGTTGGTGTGTGGTGTTCTCTTTTGTTGTTGCACTCTAAGTTGCTCTTTGTGGCCGTTGGTTTGCTTGAACAGACGTGTAAGTGCTCTTCAACTATTCATTAAGTTCCAAAATCATTTGCAACCAATTTACCAAATGATTTGAACACCAAACATTCACGTCGATAGACTCTCTTTACAGACAGTTATTGCCGTTGAGAAAGCACTCGACTACGAGAATCAACAGCTCTACAATCGTCTCGGCTTACATTTGAGGCTTTCTCGTCGCTCAATGGAACAAAACGCTCGACTCACCGAATACGTTCTTCTGTTGGAAACGTTGCCGCGTACGCGTTTAATGATTCCCGACTAAATTATTTATTTTGGTCGAGTCATGATCTTTCATCGAGGTTACTTTGAACAAATGTAGTAACTTCTTACTCATTTTCCAAAATCATTTGTATTCCAATATACCGGTAACTTTGTGTTATTTTAACCATTTTTTAATTTTGATACGAAGTGACATTTCTTTTAGTCAAGTGGATAGAAACGGTTTGCTTTACGAATTGACGTTTAACTTTTTGTTAAGGGAATTTTTTATGTTGAACAAAATAAATTCAATGATACAATTCGGACATTTGAATCGAACAGAAGACACAGAATAGCTCGCATGATATCTGACTACTCAACCAAAAAATCAAATGCATGTATCCGATTTATTTTTCAATCTGTTGTCTTCTTGCAACTTAGAAGTGTAAAGGGAAACAAAAGGAAGACTAGCTTAGCGAACACAATGATATGATTAGAAGAAAGATACTCAGAGTTCATTTCATTACTCCGCTGTCTCGGCGGCCGTGTACTGCATAATTCGAATTGTCAATTGTTCGAGTTTCTTGATGTCTTGAGCATGAGCAATCACGTACTTCAGGCACTTGATGTCATTCGTCACTTTGATTACGATTTTGGCTTCTTTGTGAACGGGTTTAATAATGTAGCTGAAGATCGAAATGAATACTAAAATAAGCGAAACAAACCGAAACGCTTTTGGCGAGTGAATCAAGAGTTTTTGGACGTCTTCGTTGAAGTCCTCGAAATTCGTGTATTCTCCACCTTTTACAGAATCCATGCCCGACTGAAAAAGAAGTCAATTAAAGTCAGTGGAAGAATGGAAAATAGAAAAGAAAAACGAATATTCTCGTGTTATTAAGCTCCCAATTTCGTGTTGTCAACTTTCATTTCGACATGTCATCTTTGTCGTTGAGACTCTTGAAAAATCTTTCCACTTAAGGAAAAGTTGGATAACAGATTAAAAGATACTCACGATTCGGTTAATCATATTGGTCAAAGGACAATAAAGTGACGTCCATTGATGGAAACTAGTCGAGGACTCGGCGAAAGAGGAGGGAAAATTGAACGCAATGAATTGACAAAACCTTGAGGCCAAAACAAAAAAACGAGTCCTGGTGCGCGTCGGAGTTTGGACGACGTGTGGCTTCAGCCAACGAATTCGGTCGATTTGGGCACAACGACGTGAAGAGGAAGGAAAAAAGAAAATGGCAACCGCTGCCTTGCATTGCACGAAAGCTCATCGTTCTTAGTGTTCATGCACGCCGACCGTGTCCATAGGCGGATTTTCGACGCGAATAAAAGTCGGTGTTTCACTTTGTGCTCATTAAACTTGTACCCCACAAAATTGCTTATACATATTTTTATCGTTTTAGCCTCCTTTTTTGCATGTCATGCGACGCATAATACGCTTTTGGCCGTAAATGTGTGTCAAATCCAATTCTAATTTTTGCCAATCTTATAATGCCATTGGCTTCCATACACCCGACAGCTCCAATTTCCTTTTAAATTGCGCTCTCTGCATATCGTGGACTCGAACTCCATAAACACGAGCTTTAGGTTCTGTTCTGAACTTGACATGGGTGACAAAGCGTTTTTGACCGAAGTTTTAGAAGCTTCCCATCTGACCGACACGTACTCCAATCTTACGGCAAAAAGTATAATCAAGCAGTGGGTTTTTATAACACGTATAACTCCACGTTGAAATTCTTTAGTTTGCGTACCGGCGGAGACGATGGACGTGTTGCCGTACGCTACGAAGGTTTGGACGGGGATATGCTTGAAATCAAAGAGCCGGACGATGCGAACAGATCGAACGACGAAGAAGGTCAAGGAACGAGTATGCCATCAGGTGACTCATTTACGGTTGATGAAGCAGTCGAGTTTCTTGGATTCGGAAAGTTCCAATTAACACTTTCCTTTCTGACTGGCCTCGCTTGGATGGCTGATGCAATGGAAATGATGATTCTATCGATTTTATCACCGGCCTTATACTGTGAATGGGAAATAACGGCAGTTGAGCAAGCGATGATAACCACCGTCGTATTTTCGGGCATGATGCTGAGTTCAACGGTTTGGGGTAAAATTTGTGATCGCTTTGGACGTCGCACGGTAAACAGACAAACGTTTGATTTGAGTTGAATATTCTTAAGGGTTTGATGTGTTCGGCACTTTTAACCTTTTCGATGGGTGCATTGAGTTCCGTAGCTCCAAATTTCAAGACTTTGCTTTTCTTTCGCGGTCTAACCGGCATCGGAATCGGTGGGGTTCCGCAGTCGTAAGTAGGATAGTAATCACAGTATAAGATTGAGATTAGAGTCACGCTTTACGCCGAGTTCTTACCATTAGCTCAACGTGCCAAATGTGTGGTTTTAATTGAATCGTTTTGGGCCGTTGGAGCTGCTTTTGAAGCTGTTCTCGCCTTATTTATTATGGAAACCATGGGATGGAGATGGCTTTTACTGTTTAGTTCTCTTCCTCTACTCATCTTTGCAATTTGTTGTTTTGTAAGTTATAACTTTGTCTACGAACTTATACGATTTCTAGTGGTTGCCAGAAAGTGCACGATACATGATGGCATCTGGAAAGCCGGAGGAAGCTTATGCAATATTACAAAAAGTGGCCCACCACAACGGAAAGAAGTTGCCTCCGGGCAAATTAGTTGAGTCCACTAAAACAAGTGTATGTTAAATAGCAATTTGCACTGCTCTTTGAACATACTAATTTTAGGGAAGCATTTATCGAGGAAACGTTTCGAATTTGTTTGTTGATGAACTTTTCAAAACCACAATTCTTCTTTGGTTCATTTGGTCAGTTATGTTGTTTTAGTGCTTAAAATATTGACATTTACAGGGCTGTGAATGCATTCTGTTACTACGGTGTGGTTTTGTTTACGACCGTGCTTTTCCAATCGGAAGACAATTGTCATGGTGGTCAACCGAACAACAACTCATTGACTGGTTGTCGTCCGTTGGTTCAAAAAGATTACATCGATCTTCTTTCAACCACCTTGTCCGAGTTTCCGGGCTTGATTGTCACGGCGGTTATAATCGAATGGTTCGGGAGAAAGAAGACAATGGCTATTGAATTTGGAGTTTACTCATTTTTCATGCTCTTGTTATTCTTTTGTATGGGACGGTAAGAAAGGAAGAAAATCAATTAAAAGTGTTCGATTTAGTGGATGGGTTACGGTGTTCATTTTTATTGCACGAGCGTTCATCTCGGGAGCTTTTCAATGTGTCTACGTCTACACTCCTGAAGTTTGTTCGGATTTCGTTCGAATGTCAATCCACTCTATTGCAGGTCTATCCGACCACATTGCGTGCAATCGGTTTGGGTGCATCGAGTTCTATGGCTCGTTTGGGTGCAATCATCACACCGTTTGTCGCCCAGGTTGCATCCGGACATTCGCTCTACATTCCGATTGCTGTCTACGGTACGACTTCGTTGTTGGGATTAGTTGCCGCCTTATCGTTGCCCATCGAAACAAAAGGTCGTCAAATGCAGGTGAAATGAAGACTGTAATGTTCGAAAGAATACAAAGTTTTCAGGACTCATGATCATAACAAACCAATCGAACATCAAACAAACGCTGCGTATTCATATCTGCTCTTAATTTCGTATTGCGGATAGAATGCCCAAGAGAATTTGTCAAAACATATGCTTCGTTAAGAGAATAAATTAATTCCTGGCTTCTTTGACATCAACTCAAACGGAAACTCGTTTAAACGATATGTGAGGTCTCCGAATGCCGCAGCACAAGCAAACGATTGGATTTGCTTTTTAATTTGTGTAGAAACCGTGGATTGTAATTATTTGACGTTAATTGGTCGTTCATTTAGTGGTAGAGATTTCCGGTGAATTTGCAAGCACGATTACCGAGCACGAAGATCGTTTTTCATTTTTCGATTCCTTAACGGAAGTTCGATTGGAGCGTAGAACGATTATGTTTCAACTAACAAGTGTGAGTACAACACGTAAAGACCATGAGCGGTATACAACCGTTGGGCTCAAACTGCGCCCGCTTTCTGGACTCTCAAACGCCGACAACCTTTCGGTGAAGAGCGAAAGCTGCGTTCCATGTTTTTTGTGGAACGTGATTGTTTGGGTTCGAACGTCGTATCGGCTATTCGGTTGAGTCAAATTAACGCTTATTCCCCTGTATTTGTTCGATATTATGCGTCATGAATTTTTAATTTTTACGATCTCAACGTTGCTCATCCAATTCATAAGCTGCGATACGAATTTCAACGTAAAAGGTGTTAGTGTGAGCGGCGAGTTGAACACGTTGATGCACGTTCATGTCGTATGGAGACACGGCGATCGAAGTCCGTCGATTCTGATTCCAACAGACAAAGAAAATGGAATTGAAACTTGGGCTGATGGTCTCGGAGAAATAACACGCAAAGGACTTCAACAACAATACGCTCTTGGTCGGTTGATTCGAGCTCGTTATGACGGTTTTCTTTCCAAACATTACTCACCATTCGAAGTTTACATTCGCAGTTCGGATTTTAATCGAACTCTTGCATCGGCACAAGCGAATCTTGCAGGAATGTTTCCGCCCGACAAAAGCGAACAGTTCGTTGAAGGTCTCAATTGGCGACCGATTCCTGTTCACACGATGCCCAAACACGAAGACAAAGTAAGTGGTTTCATGGAAATTTGTGACATTTGCATTCAGGAGTTGTATGATAGAGCCGCTTGTCCACATGCGGATTCCGAAGAAGATATGGTTTATAATAGCAATGAGATTCGCAAAGTTGAGGATGATAGTCGTGAATTGCTAACGTTTTTGGGAATGAAATCCGGTTATACGAACAATACGCCAATGCGACTTCGTGAAATGTGGAAACTCTTTGATCCATTGTGGGCAGAAGTAAGATACAAATTTTGATTAGTTTCGAAATGTAAACTTTTAGTTTTGCCACTCTGAAGATCATCAATTGCCAAGTTGGGTGAATGAGACGATACGTAAACAAATCTTTGAACTCTATCACTTTTCGTCTTCTCATTTGTATGGATCTCCTTTGTTAAAAAGATTGAGAGCAGGTCCTCTATTCGGCGAGATTGTCAACAGAATCAAAAGTTATTCAATCGGTCGAGTTGACCCGAGAGAAAAACTTTACGTCTATTCGGCACACGATACGGCGGTTGCTGCCGTTCTCGCCGGTTTCGATATCACACCGACCATGTTTCCGGAGTACGCGACGGCTATTTTTGTTGAGTTGCACAACACAACTGATGGCTACATTGTACAAGTAAGATAACTTTCTAACAAACTAAAATTGATTGGCTTTTAGATTTTCTACAAAAACGACACAAATTCCAATGACATTTACGAGTTGAAACTACCGCGATGTTCGAGTCCATGTAGAGTGGACGAGTTGATTCACGCATCGATTAACGTATTGCCCACGAACTGGTCAGAAGAATGTGGTCTTTATCAAGTAGTTTTTCCTCATTTCTATTTCTGTAAGTGCAATTTACAATGTAGTTTGTTTGACATCGTGAATTTAGATTTGATTTTTGCTGCGATGGTATCAGTCATTGTAATGATCGCTACAATTGTGCGTGCCCATCGTTATCGTGTGATGTGCGTGCAAAATCGAAGTCCCAACTACAAACTTCTGGTTGAAAATGGTGACATTGAATTCTAATTTTGAATACCTTCTTTTATCCAATCGCATTACATCATCTCAACGCAAGGTTATATTCTTTTCGAAACGGTCTATTTCTTCCACATGCTTTAAACCGCAATCCCAGTTATTCTGCCGTTGAATTTAGTCTTCAATTGCTCTGTTTATCGGTTTTAATTTGTCTTTAAATCGGGTTCCGAATCATCTACTATCAACTTGGATAACGTGTATAAATCGATTTAATGAAAGTTTTGGTCGTTGTGTTGTTATAAGCGTTAATGACGCTTTAAACTACTTTCAGTAATCGAACGAGAGTGTATTGCAAAACGATTTGATTTAGATGACAATAACTTCACCAGTATTCAATTTCGCTCAGCTCAAATTCCTATAATCATACGGAAATGAAACAACAAGTGAGCCAAACTTGTTGAACGTCTTTTCAAGAATGTCATGTTGTCAACCGCGTTTAGTACGTTTGTTTTGAGTTGGTGTGGATTGTTTTTGTTCGACTATCTTCTTCGAGCTTGGAACATCGAATGGTATTGTCGATTTGTGGAGAAACACAGTCTAGTGGTTTCGCCGTTCCAAGTAAACAAAGAAATTCGAATGAAGAGTTTTAAAGAAGTTTTAGATTCGATTCTATTGGACACGTTTTCACAATCATCGCTATTACTCTCCGTTCAAAACATTTCAAACATGGTCAGCGAGCAGTCGTTTCTCACATTTTGTGACCGGATGGTTCACAATCGGAACGCTAATTGCTCTGCTCTTCTTCTTTTTGATGCCCTTGTACTTGTGTTGGTTATTGTTCACTGAAATTCTCAATTGGATCTCAATATGGCAATGGTCAGATGGGGGTATTTTTTCGTGGCTTTTTTCCGTTCGGGTTAACTCGGAAGGAATCTATGAGCACGCTGAACTTGGAGCTCTTCCCAGCGCCATAACCTACGTTCCATATCAAAACCACGTTCAAAGTAAGTCTTAAACATCCTATTTTTCAATACGTTCTGTTATTTCAGCTGGACTCATACCCGCCGTTTTGGGCATTAATATTCCTATTTCACACCTTCCGATGTTTATGATCGTTTTGATATTTGCGGGAATACTTCATGAGGTGGGCAAAGTAGAATTTTTTATTCTAATTTGCTTTTAGTTGGGTCATGCTATGGCAGCCTTGTGTGCGAACGTTGGTCTCAATGGCTTTGGTTTCTTTCTTCTTGCCATTTATGCGGGAGCATTCACGGAGCTGGATACAGAAGAATTGAGTGAGTTGAAAACTTCATATGCAAATTTCAGTTTCATTTTTCAGATCGTGCATCTTTAGCTCAAAAACTGCGAATTTATTCCGCTGGAATATTTCATAATGTGGTGTTGGCACTTGTTGGTGTTCTTATTATCTCAATGATGCCGTTGTTTCTTTTTCCACTATACACAACGAACGTTGGAGTTATCATTAAAGATGTCGAGCAAAGTTCCGGCTTGTACGGCAAAACAGGTCTCATTCCTGGATCCGTAGTCACGGCCGTCAATGGTTGTAAAGTTCGGAATGCATCAGATTGGATGATGTGTCTTGAGAATTTGAGGAAAAACGGACCGAATTCGGGTTATTTGATGAAACACGACGATGTTCTGCCAATGTTAGCATCAGCAAACTATGTGAAACAATACGGAGATGAAATCCAGTGCTGCGAAGGGTTTTCGAATGAAACCTTCTCATCACATTTGTGTTTCAATTATTATTTCGATTACGTGACAAAGAAACCGGCTGAAGATCAGTATCACAACCAAGCACCACAGCCACTTTCAACGACTGCCGCAGCAAAATTAAGCGAGTCGTTGGGTTTCTATGGTAAAAATCATTCGCTTCCAGAAGTAAGTTTATTGCCAAGCGAATCAAAACGTTGAATTCAGAATCGTCCTATTCGAAGTAAACGTTTGGTTCTACCTATGCCCAAGTCGGAATTGGGTGCTGATATCACCAACAGAAATCGAACGACAATCAACATGCACGTGCAAGCAAACTACGCGTGTCTTCCTGCTCGTTTAGTCACAAAACAACAAATGTGCATTCGTGGAGTTGTATGTTAAAGAAACTTCATCGGAATTGTGAAGACATTTTAGACGAATGTGAAAGACGAATACGTCTGTGTAACGCCAAGTTTGTATAACGGAACTCAGTTGCTATCATTCGAGTTGAGTGGTGGAAAAGACGTTGTTTTGTTTGTTGGACCGGTGACTGAGGTAAATTCAAAAGGTTGTTTAGTAGAAAACTGTATTTAGCCTGCGTACTTAGTTCAAGTGAAAGAAATTGTTCCTCGATTCCACTGGGTACCCGTATGGATTGCTGATTCAATGGAGCTGTTTGGCCAATATCTGATTACATTCTCGCTTTCGTTGGGTGTTCTCAATTCGGTTCCATGCTACGGTTTGGACGGTCAATTCCTTTGTTATACGGTAGTCGACTATTTCTTCGCAAACCATTCAGCATAGTAAGTTTACAGTCTCAAAGCTGCGAATATCAATTTCAGTACGAGGAATCGCATTACTTCAACGACCATCTTTTTGGGCACGATGGTGTTTCTGTTAAATCTGTTGATTGGATTTGTAAAGCTTTTTCTTTATATGAGATAACAGTTATGAGTTCCAGTCTTTCTCTGCCGTTTAAATTCTGAGGGGTATTAAAACATTTTTAAACTTAGGTTTTGAATTCTTACGAGTGAACTTCAATGTTATTTTAATGTTTTAATGCCAAATGAGTTTTTTGTTTGTTAATTATTTTCATGTTTTTTGTTAATTTATGACCAAAACGACGACTTTTGTTTGATACGGTTAATCTTTTGAGTGTAAATCAAAATTCACTGTTATGTACATAGACGCTGCGACATAAAGATATCACGATTTTACGATTATCCATTCTATTCCATCTTGCTTCGACTAAATGTCTTTTGTCCTATGCGACGTTGAGATCATGCATGTGCTTAGCGAAGAACTCTGTGATCACTAACGAAGCTGCGGCCTATAACTTCTCGCAAAATTGAACCAAGTCAAATGGCACTTGCGCAGAGAAGTTTTTAGCGTCTTTGATGAACTAATAAACATCAAATGAAAGACTATTTTCTTGGCAATTCGATGCGGAAAACAAATTGAAGTCATCTACTTAGGCTTAGAACGCTAACTGTTGTTAGCTGAAGCAGGAAATGCAAAAAGACGATAGAATACAGGAGCTAACACATCAATCAACGAAAATGCCGTATTTGGTTGCAGAATCGAACTTCCATCGATACCATCTGAGCAAACTCACGTCGACGAGTACTTCGATTGTGAATCTCGAGCCGCGAGAATCTTCACGGTCAGTACGTGTAATAAACTGTGCATTTCAAAGCAACGAGATCCAAGAGCAAGTGGAAATTTCGTCGTAGTAACGAGTACAATAAGACAACAAATCAACATGCAGCATATGAGAGTTTCCGAGGAAGAATTTGAAGGTTGTTGTTAACAAATTTAGTTGATTGTCCCGTTCATTTTGTCTTTTACAAGATTTGTGTTTCAGGCTCCAGATACAGATGTTCGACCTCCAATAAGACGTAGATCTCAGCACTAGATAAGCTCAGAAGCCGTTGGCCAATTTCGGGGACAACCGAGACCCTGCAAGGAGTCGCACCACCCAAAAGCGATTCAAAAGCAATTCTGATGGACAGGTTTTTCGTTTGGTTTACGCGTCGTGTGTGGTCTGCAAATTGGGCTTTTTGTAACGCGGTTATTGTGTTGTTTCATCGGAGTTATTTCGAGCTTCGAAATGTTAACCGGAGATGACTTCCGATCGGTTTGTGCAGAAAATGGTTTCATTCGACTTTTTGGGGTTAGAAAAGTTCTTTCGATTATAACAAATTTGCCGTGAAAATGAGGAGGACAATTGAGAATATTGGGCTTTCAGATTCCAGATATGCGGCGATGAAATCCAACGTGTACACAACGGAGCAGCGATTCGACGAAAACAATCAGCAAACGAACGGTTGGTTTCGATGTTTTGTTTTATTTTTTGGAACACGACGTTTAAGGGAATCTAAAAATAGTAGAAGATGGCTGCGGTTAATGCGGAGATTAACTGAAGAGATTCGATCTGATTCGGGAATGTTTTTGTGGTCTTTTGATTGTCGAGCAAATTTGTTGGGCCATTTTTAAACATGTGTGTGGGAGGAGAAGGAGTGAATTCGATGGCCAGAAGGTGCAAACAACAGTGACCCGTGGCTGCTTATCGACTGCTCGTTAGGTCTCTTGTTGTCGTGTTTGAGGTGATAAATCGGGTAGCAGGATAAAAACGGCGAGAATTTGGAGGACAACTGCGGATCAGTTTAGTGATGAGCAACATCCACGTCTTTGAAAACAGCGCCAACGGGTTCCACCGCACAGGTGGCTAAATGAAATTCGACGGAGCAGGAATCCGTGGACTTAGCAATCAACCGCGTTTCTTCTTCGCGTCAAACACACGGAAACACGTTGATCTGCATACAACAGTGGCTTTTTGTTTGCTAAACATTTTCAGTTATTTAACCTCTCGCGTGCTTTTCATTTGCTCGAACGACGAATCAAAGCCCATTTCACAGTTTTGAAATCAAAGTCTCTTCAAACTCCTGTTTATCATATCTGTGATGGCATGTTCTGGTCCGTGGAAATTGTCTTCGGTTCTATTGCAACCAAACGATTTTTCGTGCAATCTGCTCAACCACTTGGTTGTAGAAATTCAGTCGAAAAGAGCGAAAGATCAACTCTACAACGACTTTAGATTGTAGTTTCAGTACAAAAACAAAAAGTTTACAATTAGTTGATTTAAGCTTACTAATCTCTGAGCGAAAGCTGCCGACCATTTGGTTGACGAGTTTCATTGCACTAGAAAAAACAACAACAATCAACGCGTTTAATTATGAAGGTGATTGGCCGCCTCGTTCATTTTCTATTGCGTAGGCGGGCTTGAGAGTTGTAAATTGGCTTCCTCTCGATCCAAAAACTCCCGTGCCCTTCCTGATTACGCTTGTCGATTTGACGGCTTTGCCGACGAAATGACGGCCGACGGATCTTCTTTTTTGATCCGTGGTCCAAACCTCCGCTCTTCGGCCAAGACAAACGAAAAGAACAATTGGCGAAGGAAGCGCCTCGTACTCACGACTAAGCATCTACCCAACACTCATCCAGTCGAGATCTCCACCTCTGGCTAAATTGTTTGTATCTCTGGGCGGTTAAACACTCACGCAGCAATGAGTAGTGATCTTGAGCGCGTTTTTAATCCAAACAATGAAGGTTTTTTTAATGTTTAATTGGAGATCAATGCGTGTTCCAGTAGCATACTCTTCAATTAACTTATTTATTTTCATTTCAGTAGCATCGAAAACCATGCCGGACGGTAAGGCCCCTCATTTCCCGCAACAACCTGTGGCGAGACAAAATGACGATGGTTCTCTTGAACTTGAGTGTTTCCTCGAAGCCCAACCGTTGCCCGACATCAAATGGCACTACGAAAACGTAAACAATGTGAAAACAAAATCATTTTCAATAGACTTTTTCAGAACGAATTGAAAGACGGCGGACGATTCACGTTCAAAACCGTGAACAAAGGTGGCGATTCATATTCGGCGACTCTTCAAATCAAAGTACGCAAACCTAAAGTTAACAATTAAAAACACGATTTTAGGATTTGGCCGACAGCGATGCGGGTTCGTACCGTTGCGCAATTGTGAATCCCTTCGGAAAGGGTAACGCCAACTTCAATCTCAAACTCACCGGCTTCAGTTCCCCGACTTTCTTGGAAAAACCACAGATTTCCTCGCGGGATGAAGGCCGAGTGATGGTCATGGAGTTCAAAGCCAAATCGTTGTTGAAACCAACTTTCGTCTGGCAAAAAGGAGACGAGATCGTCGCCGAATCCGAACGTTATAAGATCATTACGAAAGAAGCGAATCCAAACGAGTACTACGCTGCTCTCGAAATCATTGAACCCAAAAAGGAGAAGGATGCCGGACAATTCGTGTGTACGGCCAAGAACGAATCGGGAAAATTGACCGCAACATTCTCGGTGAAATTCGAAGGTTTGCTATCAACATTCGATACTGACATACGACCTTTATTTCAGTTCCACAAGGTGCTCCAACTTTCACTCGAAAACCGCAAATTCTTCAAAAGACTTCCGATTCCGGCGATCCAGCCATCGTTTTCGACATCGGCTATCAGGCAGATATGAATCCCGAGGTTATTTGGTTGAATCCCAAAGGCAAAAAGATGAAGGAATCGAGTCGAATCAAATTCAGCAGCAGCTCGGACGGCGGCTCCAACACCTACACCGCGCTGCTTGAACTTAAAAACTACAAAGCAAAGGACAGCGGCACTTACACCTGCAACATCAAAAACGATGCAGGCGAAGCGAACGTCGAACTTACGCTGAATATTGAAGGTGAGTGAACGAAAACATTTATTCGAGTTTTTTGCTAATAAATTTATCGAATATCGTCCTCGTTTTGTTTTAGACGATGAAGATACAACAGCGGCAAGCTGAGTGTATCGTCCTGTCTTTGTGTTGTATTATGTGTCTGGTCTTTCAAACTGCCATTTTTACGGTTCGTTCAAAACTCTCGAACTGTCGTTTCTGTGAATTCACCTCAAACTCATTTTCTTCTAACCACGTGTTCTTGCATTCGAAAACAACTTTCATGTTTGTTGTGAAGTCGGAAAATTAGTTTCATTTCGACTCCTACGAAACATTTCTTTTTTTGATCATCACTTTATCTTCTACATTACATCGACGTTGTTTCAGGTCCGCTAGATGATGCTGGTGATGATGCAAGCGAAGCTTAGAGTGGTCTGTGATCTCGCTCCATCGTGTGCGTCAATTCACCAACGTCTTTTTCTACCATCAAACTTATTACGACATTGAAGCAAAAACCCGATTCAACGCCTTCAACTTTTCCTAATACCCTGGTCATAATTTTGTCCTTAACGATGTTGTAAATTTAAATTTTATTCGGAATTGCACAACCTTCTTTGCCTTAAGTGCCCAAAAGCATGATCGTATGGTTCGCAGTGAATTTGCCAATTTCCATTTTGCTCATACGCTTATTGATCATAGTCATTGTTTCTAAGTTGTAGCACAAATGTTGTTTTTATTAAATTTTTACACGTCTGTGCCACCACCACGAAGTTGACCCTTTCAGTCGAAGTTAACTAACTTCAAAATGGAATCACCAAGTTTGTCGATCGATTACCAGCTTACTGCCATTGTCCCGTTTGTTTTCTAGATGTTAGCGGCAATACGATGATTAGTTTAGAATCGAATTTGTTTTGGTTGAAATGTTGAAAATAAAAAAACTAAAAGTTGTCTTCGACTAACAAACGTCGAGAAGTCGGTTTATTTAATAGTCGAAACAAGATAAGTGAGGTAAAATGAACTAATAACTTTGCTAACAAAAGTGAAGATTTCTCGGTTAAATGAGAAGTTTGAATAAATGAAGATCATTCAATTTATGTTGATAAGAATGTTGATTGCACATCAATTGAGCGCACGGGTACGGAACAAACTTTTGCCACAAAACCGTAAATTACCGTCTGGTTAATTGAGAGATGTTTAGCAGTTGGTTTGCTTGCTCTTTACGCCTGTTTATGTCGATAGTCGGGTTGATGTTGTTCTCGAAGTCGAATTGCAAAGGCCCGCAGTTCGTCACGTACATCGCCGGGTAAACCAAACGCCGTGGTTTTGCGTTCTTGATCACTGGGCGTAAGAGACAAACGTTTTAGTGCATCTCTTGCAACGAACGATAATCTGAAGATTTCGAAAGTCATTTAAGATCGTTCAGTGATTCCTTATTACGGTTGAAGAACTTGTTCACGAGCCTTAATACGTTTTCTACGTTGTAAGGACCAGGTGTTAAAAGCCGAAAGCTGTTTACTGTTCAGGTAAGAAACAGCCAGTAAATGGATCTAGAAGGTGGAAAGTAAGTTCGAAAAAAGAACGATTGTACTTCTTCTTGTCGTCGTTGCTCAGACACAACGTCCGGATCAGTCATGACTTCTTTAAACAATCGTACAACCTGTGAATTAGCGCCTTTTAGAAATGGCATAGTGGGTTCTTGTGATTCATAAAACTTCTCGTTAAGAACCTAAACATGTTACTAAACTAAGATATCTTAGATAATCGAATACCTTATCTGTTTTTTCCAACTTAAAGTTGTTTCGTCGTGGTTGTACTGTTCTGGTTGTTATTTCTGTAAATGAAAACGTCGCGAACCAAAATTTATTTAAAGTTTACCATTGAATTGGTCGTAATCAGTTGGAATACGAACTCGTGATATACGAATCGCTTTGCTTGTTATCGCTCTCTCATTTGAATCCAACGGTTCGACATAATCTAACTCAATACGTGGTGTTGTTGTCATTTCGATCGTGTTTGTTGCCGACGGAGATCCCGTGTACGTGAACGGTTGTTCACCGCTTTCGGTTGAATGATGAGATTGTTTTTGTTCGACGGTTTCCAAAGTCGTTGATTGACGAACGGAAGTTGTAGTCTACAAACAAATATTGTAGCATATGATAGTTATAAGATAATTACAAAATCCGAATAGTCAACATCATCATCTGTTGATTGGACAAGAGGATGATCAGTGGATGGATTTGCGTATGGAATCGTTGAACTTTCAACATCAATAATAGCAGTAGCCTTTGTGATCAAAGTCTCGTAGTTTAAAGGTGATTGTGTAGTTATCAATGGCCCCATCTTTATTGGCCCCGGTGCAGAATGACTATTCTTCTCTAACTCTTTATCAAACATATCCAACACGGCAAGAATATCGTCAGTTATTAACAGTTCTTTTTTGCAGTTATCTCCAGGTACGTAATTTTTCCTAAAACAATAGCAAACTATAAACTACTGAGTTGGCAAAACTACCAAACCGCACGGATCTCGTCCTGTGCAAACTCAGGAAGTTGATGGATGTTCGCTGGCAAATCACATTTCAGTTCCGACTGCTATCAAAAACAATATGAATACAATAAATCATGCAAGGAGCTTACGTTCTGAGCATAGCATCTGCTCGCTACAACGAACAATTGAATTAAAATAACAAATCGTTTATAGGATCGCATTTCCTTTGAACTTCGTTTCTACCGTAACCCAACAGTGCACGACCCTAAAACAGACAAATGAGAAGTAAGAAGCGGGATCGTAAGGGGATTGAAAGCAATCACCAAAGTTCATGTGCCGATTGGAAAAACTGTGATTAGCCACGTTTTTTGTTGATGGCAAGAAAGTGAACACGAGACGCACAAAAAACGATGCTAACATCTAAAGATGAATACGCAAAACTTGCAAGCAATTGCGATTAATCGACTGGTAGTTGAGTCTCCGAGAGAACGATCATGGAAAACGGTAATGGTCAACGCAAAAAACGCACGAAAAAGAAGCGCCGAAGTGACGTGATGATGCAGGAAGAAGAACGATTAGAAGCCCCACGGGAAGACTAGTCGATCGCCGCTTCACGTCTTCCTTTTTCGTATTATTATTTTTGTTTTGATTTGCTATTGTTGTGGTCACTTGAGCGGACGTATACACTGTCTTGCGTTTTTTGTCTCTCCGTTTAAGTGACCACAACGCGGACGGAACAAGTTCTTCGAAAAAAATTACACAATGCCGTCTCGGATTCTTCGATTCGGCCTTGTAACCAGTGATCCAAAGACGACGGTCATTCTCACTGGCAACTTGTGTTGAGTCAAGAAGCGACACTGCGAGTTAAAGTAGTCGGACAGAAACATCGACTTTTGGGTTGTCGAATGAACGCAAATGGTCAAAAACTGCATTGCAAATCAAAAACAATCGAAATCAATTGACCATTGGAATCGGAAGTCAACTACCGAGTAATGGGAATCCGAGTGTCGGCTCGTTCGTGTTTTTGTTGTTCGATGAGATTCACGTTTTCGATCGACTCTCTGGAAGCGCATCCTGACTATTGACCATTACGCATTGTGTTAACTAACACAAAAAAATAGCGTGCATAGTCACGTATTCACATCAAAGCTCTGTGATGAAATGTGCTGATTTCACTCTTCAAACTCGACTATCCACAGATTCTTTCTTTGAAGATCGTTTCGCTGAACCTGAAATTTGTAACTCAAAAACGAGTTCTGATTATTGAATTAAGAATCTGTCGTTAATGACAGAGTCCAACATACTAAAAAATGCAACTCAGCTGGCAACCGAGCAGATTGCGGTTTTTATTCAACCGCAATTCAATTAGTTTCAACGTTTTCAAGCGCCGAAGACGAGCGCCGGTCGTCGTGTCGAACAATCTTTCCATTTCCGATTTATAAGCGTCAAACCCCCGAGGACGAGCGTACTGATTACACCACGGTTAAGACATGCGTTGTTATACGGAAAATGCGCGATTAGATTTGCGCAAGCCAGTGGTCATTTGCGGCAAAGACGCCATGGGCGGAGCGTTTGATTTCGTCGCGCCGACGAGTGAAAACGACTCACTTCCGGCGGGTATTTTGTTCGAGGAAATTGACCGTCAGAATTCTCGAGCTCCAAAAAACGGACCTTCAGTGGCTATCACTTCGGACAATCGCCGATAGTTCATCCGCTAAACATTTCGTGCGTCTCACGCATATTGTTCTTTGTCGACGTTTTTGCCCAAGTAAAAAAACGCGATTCGTCACGTTCATAATCTTCAATACGAAAATCGTGTTTTAATTCGCGTTTTTTGGCGATTCATAAAAGGCCCGAGACGAATTGTTTCAACGATTAAAATGTTACGCTTCTGACTGTACGTTTGAGGTCCCGGAAACTGTTTTGTTGTTTTCGCCCAATTGCTTTGTAGTTTTCATGTCGAAGTCTGATACAGTGGTCGAAGAAGAGATTTTTGATTTTAGAGCGTTCGATGTCGCTGGAAAGTCTGCCTCTGGATGAATACGGAATTGAAGGCTTGGAGTTATCGACGAGCGACGATGACAGCGACGAGGACTCGATGTACGCGGAAAAGTGGTGGGTTTGAAGGAAACGTTGATTGGTATTTGTTTGTTATTGTGGCCAAATATTCGTGAAGTGTTCGCGCGAGATTTCCGGCATTAGCTGGTGTCCATTGACTTGGCGAGCACATTAGGCTTCCTCTCAACTCTCAAGTGTTTTCTCGCGACGGCATTCCCGACCGTTGATTTCGAACGACCGAACTTGTAGTAGTGCGCGAAAAGTTCGTAAACACGAGAGCTAATTGTTCAGTAATTTCATGCAAATTCGTTTCACAGTCACGAGGTTGCGAATAAACAAAAGTTTAGAAGCAGTTACAGTAGCCAGTTAGTTGACGACTTTCGTATTAAACAGTTGAATTTATGCGATTGTCCGGATTATAAAATGCAATGTTTCCGATTGACTTCTCATTTTAATTGAGATCTCACTTTTGCTTGTCCCCATTTTCCGCGCATTGACAACAAAGAATCGTTTCGGTTTGTTGCACGCATGATTAGATGCGGTCCGGAGAAGAGCGGTCGAGTAGTGGGCAGCATATGGAACGTAAATATTCCGAGACCACGTTGCTTAGTGGCCACGAATTGAGTGGACCGGTGTTCCGGCCATCGTTTATTCCGGTTTTTGTCTTCAAGTGAATATCGTTGTGTAGGTTAGATGCCGGGGCGCGACGGTCGTTGAGTAACTTGACGGCGGGACTTCTGAGCAGCACTTGGGGAACACATCTGCCACTAGTCCATTCTCAAACCTGAAATGGATTTGCCCGACTGAATAATTCTTTTCGTAAAGACAATCTGATTCCCGTCTGGTTGCTGCCTTCAAATCTTGGCTCTCATTTTTCAATCGTTTCGCTAATTAATGACAAGTTTGGGTGCGATTGTCACGCGTGACGAATCTGTCCGATTGGCTATTCGGTTTGTGTCGAGACCCTGAAGCAACCTGTTCAGTTCATTCCGAGTAATTTCCCCAATACGTCTCCATTTATGACCACCACGGGACTCGTCGAACGTGTTCATTTTCTGTACGAGAAATTTGATTCCGTTTGAGAGCGAATTGATGCCGACAAAGCTCGGAGTTTTAAGTGTGTCCATTTGTTTGATTTATTGTGTAACTTTCTCGCTCTGTGTTAGTGGAGGGACTTTAGAAGCGGGTAAATCACCAATGTAGATTCCCGGGTACAGCACATTGATTGTCGTTAAAGCAAAAGATTTTGAATATAAATCTCGGTAACAGCTGCATTCGGCCAAAAATCAGCGCATTCACTGACCAGTGATTCATTTCGTTGGATTTTGTTCAATTCGAATCAAAACACGTTCGTTTGCATTGGAAACAGGTGACAAACCTCGAACTGAAGAGACCGCTTGTTTTGCTTGCTGATTGATGAACGGTCAGTTCGAAGAAGACCGAGAAGTTGAAAAGTCCGGAAATCTTGGCGCGCGTTTATTTACTTTTCTAGACAGCTGGTGTCCTTCTTCGGTTCCGGTGGCTATCGGTTTCAGGTAATTTGGAGGGCTTCGTATGCGCCGTTTTCTGTCTACTTATGACAAAAGGTAATCCCCGCGAAAAGGCGTGGTTGTGTATGACCAGGCGGTTACTCTTCACGGCAATTCGCCAACGACCTTGGCTTACAAATGCATAGAAGCAGAATAACGGAGGGCTAATATTCGTTCAAGTCCCTTACCGTTTATCTGACGTCGATCAGCGCTGATTTGACTCACGGGTTTTGTGGTTAGAACCGAATCTTCTGCCCACTTGTCTTTTGGAATGTCCGTGAAGTTTGTCCAGATTCCGTCATACCAAGATTCCCAAGTTGTTGCTATAAATCTCATCAGTTTCATTTGATTATGACGCTCAAGTCTTTAGACTACTTCTGCGCACTGGTCATGTTTGTTTTGGAATTGATATAACTTGCGCGTAAATATTGCAAGTGGGTCTGCGCTCATGACGACAATAAATCTCGGGCTTAGAAAAAAGCAATTGAGAGGGAAAGTTGTGCGTTATAAACCGATTAAAAGTCCATCGAAACGATCGGTTTTTTTCTGTGAACTCTGTTTCCTATCGATATTCGCTGATGAATCGACCGCTCACGAAGCGTCGAGTTAAATTCATGGTTCGAAAAACGCCATGAGCTCTGTAATTATTGAGCAACCAAACCGTAGACTCCCTTTCAACCTACCGCTCTGTTCATGTTGTTTAGTTCGAAATGATGGGAACTTCTGTGTGTGTTCGCAGGATTGAGCGATGAATAGTTGGCGGATTAGTCGTGTGTTCAAAACCAACCAATCTGTTGCGCTACGAGCTTTTGAACACGACATTCCTGTAAAAATGAACCCTCTGGAAAGTGTGGTTTACGATTAAGCTTCTAAATATTATGGATTTGCAATTGAAACATCTGACTTCTGAATGCGGCATTCTGTAAGCACTTATTGTCAGATCCGATCACATCATTTGTCCTTCATCCGGATATTGCGGTAGAATGGCGGTTCGATGTTCAATCGTCTGATTTGCTCATGTCAATTCGAAGTAATCCTTCCGTTTAGCTCCCGCAGGAAATTGCAAGTTTTCGTCAGAATTTGACGCGTCGTACGACTGTTTTCGCGCGAACTGACCGCTGCCGTCAATGTTGTTGTGAGGCGTCTGCAATAAACTTCGGGATTTGAGTCTTTTTCTTCAATCCAACTTTTTGTTGAAGGCGCCAAAATTACGTTAAACTCCGAGTCGAACAAAAACGTCTTTGACTGCGCGTTTTGCACTTGTGGACGATGTAAATCTCTCGGAGTTTCCATCTCGATTAACATGCAAATTTCTTTTGACACATCCGACTTTTTGGTTGACACTAAACAGCGGCAATGAGGATGTCGCTTTCATTTGGCCGGATTTCGTGGCTGTTTCCCAGCAGTTTGATTGGTTGCGATCGTCGTTCCTGCGCACCTGTTTGATTTTCGACCTTGGAAAGTCGGCGGTTTAGAGGAGCGATGAAATTGAGAAAAGTCAAAAGTGTGTTAGCCGAAAACAACGTCATCACGTTTCTGACACCTGCACATTTCGCTTAATTTCAATTTGAGCCTTCTTCCCAAGATGTTTTCGTTATTTCTGACCTCAAAATTGCGAGTTACGGTTTCGTGATGGTGACTTTGTTCGTTTAAATTACACAACCACACGCACGTTCCGAAACCTAACTGTCGCTTTCCATCTCTTGACTGCGACGGCCATAAATAAAAGACTTCTCGTCCCTCGCTTTGTTGTTTTATCAGTTTGTTCGATCTTGAATTGCGTCGATCTTGTCATTTCATGTGTCTGTAAGTTGAATTTGAAGTTGATGCCGAGTCGTATGTTTGCGGTTGGGTTCATTGTTTTGCGCTCCTCAACTCCAATCAAGAAACGGTTGTATCAACATACACTAAGCTTCTAATTATGTAGCCCGTATGTTCACAATTTTCGGGGTTTTCATCACGGAAACTACGAAGTTGTCTTCCTCGTTTTGACCACGCAATTGTTTGAAATTCAAATGGAACAAAACGAGGAAACGGCCTTTGAAGCGGTCATTAAAGTTTCGGTCAATGGTCATTCCGGTGCTTTTATTCCACGGGCTGTTCGAACATTTCGCCTCTTGTTTTCATTCGTTTTGTCTGCGGAATGAGCTCGAACGATGAAGAGCCAAAGGGAAATTCTGTTTCGAAGTAATGGCATCTTTCCGCCTACAAAATTTTATGACCTCGTGTTTCGAACCGCCGAGTCGCCTTCAGCAGTTGAGGAACAAAAGCGAATGGCCGACGGCCAGTTTGGAGAGTTTGTGAATTGAACGTGAATTCAATGGTCATTCGGACATCAGGAAAAACAACAAACCTTCGATGCTTTTCGGGAAATTGATCTATGGGACGAAAAAATTGCTCATTTCGAAGTTCCGCTCAAGTCCATTAAGGAAAACGATTTGTCCACTTAACTGACTCACTTTGACGGATTGTCGCCGTTAGTCCATCACTTTTCCAAACAATAGTTTAGACGACTGAAGCGCGTTTTTTCTCTCGTTGTCCATTTTTTCGCAAAGAGCCATTTTGACAAACCAAACGGACACTCTCCTCCGTTCTCACCTTCCAGTGGATAAGAGGAGGAGGAGAAGATTTGGTTTCATATGTTAGTCGTGTAACAACAAAAAACTGCCGCTGTTTGTTCATTGTCTTCTTTTTCACATTTCTCGACGATGTCTTTCCAAGTTTATATTCCAACTGGTCATTTGTTTCACGAAGGTTCTCACGACTCGGCAATCGCACGTGTTTTTTACGGTCCCAAAATAGCAATTCGATTTTATCGTCGTGTACTTCCCCCCAATTCTACATGCCAGAGGGATTAAAGGTGGTGGAGGACGTGTGTTTATTAGCAAGCGGTTTCGTTTTGATCGATCTCCGAATCGCCAGTCAGCCGATTTATATAGTCGGACGTTCAGTTTGCGGGAAGTTGAGTTGTAGTTTCAGAGAGACGGAAAAATTTGACTTCATTTCGACAACTGTTCCCCATTTCATTCACTCCGGCCTGGATTCGAACGGCTCTCGACGCGCATTTGCAATTGATCTCGCGATTTAACGTCTTTTGTGAAATGCCGAATTAGTCACGAAACGCCCTTCGGTTTATGGTCTGATGTTTCTGTTGAACTTGAGAACAAATTCTTTTATGCATGTGGACTGTCGCTCCATAGAGAAGTGTATTGTTCGTTGCGTTCAGTTATGTAAAGCGGGACTTCAAATTGTTACCAATTTGCACGACGTCCGCGCGCATCCTTCGACATCTTTAGACTCCTCGCCCTTCAACGTTCGAAAACAATAATTGCCTAACAACTACCGTTTCTTGAGTTCTCTGGAGCTACCAAACAGCTACAAGACTTTTAACTGTTTCCGCATTTTATATTTCGAGTTCTATTCCCGTTGGTGCAGTTAATGCTGACATTCTGAATATGAAAGAAGCGGATTGTTTTTTGGGATCGTCAATCATTTCGTGTATTTTGCGACATTCCGACGGGCATTTTCGCTTAATGTCCACTCAGTTGGTTTTCTGTGTTTACGTATCGTATTTGTGTGTAGTCAACGTGTTTCGTTCTCTATCGTGATTAACTTCAATTGCTGTTTTACACTTGAATTTCAGCGTCTCGACGTTCCAACAACTTTTCGACGATATCAACCAAACAAACCGCGACTTCGATTCGTCAGGTCATGAACCGTCGACCGTTGATTCTGAGCAGGTAGGTGGGAGAATTCGTCTCGCAATATTTATGACTGTTTTCCTGTCTGCGTGTTTATCACCGCGGTTTCCGTCAGTCTTTTCAAAACTAATGACTCACGCACATTTGCGACCAATTCGCCTTGTTCACGACGCAAATTTGGAACATTTTTTGATCCAAAAAGATTTCGGCTCTTCGCGTCGTCCGTCGTTGATAAATGGATGGGAATCTTTTGTGGATATTGACGGCCTACCAGAATGAGATTTGCGCCGGAAAGATTGGTGGGAGATCGGACACAAATTTCTCCGGCTTCAACGTTTGATGTTTGCCGTTGAGAGGTTGATTGTCGTAAGAAAAAAACGCGCATTAATTCCTCGTAGCCCAATTTGTTAACGAGATGTTTTTGGTCAAAGAACTCGCCGCTTATGTTACTCACATCTTGTTTCCTGCTATTGCCATTCGACGATGTTGCTAGCGAACGGCAACATTCTTCAGTTTCCGAATCTAATTAGCAAAAGGTCGATTGTGATTCATTAGTCTAAACCGAGGTTCGGGTTTTTCAACTTCTTCCCGCAATCTCTCTTGTTTGAGAAGCATACGCGGGAATGTAATCTTCCAGATTGAGGTCGATCGTATAGCCGGAGAGACTGATGAAATTGCTTCGTTTTGGCGGGAGACCTCGTCCTTCAGTTGGCAGAATTTGCGACGTTAGGGGGATAAAAGAAATTCGCCGAACGTTTTTTTGTACAAATTCCGGGACTTCTGATTCGCGTGTGGGAACGTGATGTTTGCGGTTTTCATGTTCGAACATGAGAAATTACGGAGCTCTTTGACATTCTTGTGAAACTTCTGATGCCAATGTGACAATTCGAATTCCAATTCTGTTTGTCCGCTGTGAACAAACGTTTGTCAAACGTTTGGAGTTTCTGTTGTTGTATGCAAATGTGTTGAAAGTAGGTGCGCGTGGATTTGTGATTTTCGCCGATAGTTTGCCTTCTGTTGAAATAAGCATTCGAGGGATGGACGATTTTGTACCATTCACTCAACGCAAACGATTCGGAATGACAACTTTTAAGGTGATCGTTCTTTCGCTGATCTTCACGGGTTATTCAGATTCTTTTCTTTTTTGATAGTTGGAGGGTAAAGTTGTTTGGCACTTGACCTGTTTTTTTTTTGGCTACTTTCGACCATCAACTTTACGACCTTTTCGTTGTCATTTCGAGTAGCTATTGTAAAACAATCATGACTCTCATCCGAATTTTTTACAAAGTTCGATGAGCAGTTTTGTTTCACGACTCGTCATTATGTTTTTCATAGTCAGAGGGCAATTGGGCTCTGATATTTTTAAATGATGTATCTCGTTGCTCGTGTCCGACAAGTTGTTCAACACCTGGACGTACTCGACAACTTCGTTGAAAGTCCTGAAATTTGATAACTTGCGGTGATTCATGGGCGAAATACGAGGCGACCGGATGTGAAGTGGAAAAAACGAAGAGCAGATCAATGAGGAGCAGACTTCGAAAACAACTTTCAATCTTAATTGTCTTATGGCCACGATTCTTTCTTCCAGTGAATCGAAAGAATGACGGAGAAAGAAACGATGGGATTCATCTCTGGGCGTGTGTAAACCGATTTGGCCCCAATTTTGCTCGATCAGTCCGCTTGATCACTTTTGTTTTTTGTCCCGATTGTCTTACGGCGCAACAAATGTCAACGCCGGAATTCTGATTGAGCTCGAAATGTGTTCTTTCAGCTCAATCGATGTGTCATTTGCTTCTTTTTTTTAATAGCCGATTGTAGGCAATCAATCGCAGAAGAAGACTACCGACAATGCGGTATTTTGTTGTGCAAATTGGTGCCAATTAGCAATGCAGTCACTCTCTTAGCGGTTGATCTTGTGCTTTGCAGTATTGTACTTAGATTGAGAAACAACATGATCCAGATTTCGAAGTACTACATCTGGAATACATCGAATGAAAGGCGCGATTGACAGCTGCGAAGACGACAAAGCCGCGGTTTCGCTTTTTCATGGATTGTGTTTTCTGCGCCGGTAGTTGTCGTTGAATGGCCGGAGACTGCCAATTCACTGCTTTGATCTGCAGATTTTCCCGCAACTATCTTTCTCTTCTTCAGCCAAGCGACGACAATCTTGTTGACAAACTTTCTTTAATCTTTCATTTGCAAGACTATCTGCTTCATTCTAATGTTCATAATTAAAAATGGGTTACGAACTCTTCGCGTCGATCAAAACTTTTAATGCAAATAATCGAATCGGCGCCGAAAAACTTCTGCTCACATTGATACGGAAGTTTGCACGTGACCGACGAGAGGGAGAGTACGACTTCTTAGGTGTTATCTCAATCATAATTTTGAATTTGTGTTTTGACAGCGACCAGGACAGGATAGCAAATGGCTTGTTTTAAGAGCAAAACCCCTTGATTACGTCATCGACTGTCGTACACCTGCCGCGTAGAACCTCTTGACTTTTGTTCTTTCTACCCGTTGTTCGTGGTTTGATTTTTAATTTGTTCATTTGGGAGATGCCCAATGATCGTAGAAACGCAATTCGCTTAGGCTTCTTTGCCAACTCAAGTCCTAGAAGCAAGAAGCTAAAAAGCCTTTGAGTTTAATAATCGCGTTTGATTTTAAATGTTTATGCCCGCAAGGCAAGAACGTTTGTGTTACTTGCGGTGGTTGCCCAAACTTCAACGACCATCGAACGCTTTTGATCTGATCAAAAAGAGGAGATTGAGAGATAAAATTGCGAACACATTTGCTGGTGAACTCTTTGTATTTCATTTTCTACGTGTTTGCTCGTCATTCCAGTCGAATGCAAATGAAACGATACGGTGGTGATAAAAATGGAGCATAACCGGAACGTTTATTGTAAAAAAACGCTCAGAACGCTGAGAAAAACGCGAAAACATCGATTGTGTAAACGTCGACTTTTTCTTATTTGAACGTTTCAAGATTTCTTTCGACTGATTGATAAGCTTATAATACGTGTGCTTATTGCAGGTAATCCATCCGATCTCAAAAGACGCTTTAGCATCGATCGATTTGATGGTTTTGGGTCGTGCATATCGACCGCCGAATGGCAATACGACCAATCGCGCCGATCATCCGCATTCGGCCACAAAGGTCTCGTTTGCGCCTGTTATTGAACAGCAAAAAACTTGCGCTGTCGTCTGCTACGAGGACCAGTCGAGCACAACAACGATGGTACCTGGTTCGACGGCAGCGGTCCAACGACTTGACGGCACGTCGACAGCTGTTCCAGTGGCCGGGAATTTTTGCGCGTTCTCTACCGCATCGTTGCAACAACAGCGAGTTGTAGGCGGAGCTTCGGCCGCCGCTCTTCCCGTTTCGCAGTCGACGAGCGTTGCATTGCTGGACGTTTCTTCTCAGCCGCCGGCTCAACCCGTTCATTGCACCGCTCAGTTACCGACAACCAGTGTTGATACATCCGATAATACAACAAACGAAGACGGTGAACCGGTGGTTCGACATCGACCACAAGTGCCACCGAAGCCACAAATCGATATCGTTCGTTACAGCATGGCAAATGCAAAAGGTTTGTTAGCAGGATTTTGTGGAAATTACGTGTTTGTAGATGATCTCGATTTGGATACGATTCTAAACGAGTTATTGGAATTGGAAAATCAATTGAGCAGTGATGCAGCTGATCAAATGCTTGTCGGTATAACTCCGCTTGTTCAATCGACATCAGTTCATTCGCAGCTCAGTTTTCCGACGAGCAACACGGCAGTTAAAACAACTCAACCGGTAAGCAAATGTTGTTGGAATAGCACATTTAACGTTTTTTTGTTTAATTGTTTTGAGTGTGAGTTGAAAAACGAGTCTCGATTTCGTAGATTGCAGTTTACAAGCTCATTCAAGCGTGAGGACTTTCTAACCGGACTCATGTTTTAGACTGCTGCTCCATTCCATCAGCCATCCGTTCATTTTTCCGGACACACGCACGTCGCCTACGTTCCACCAACGAACTCGGAAGTCTGTGCAAGTCCCGATGCCGATTCAGCTTATGGCGACTCGTCGAGTACCGAGTGTTCGTCCGGATGTGCTCGTCGAAATCGCAATTCGGAAATCTCTAGTGCCGACAGTTATCGTGGTTCATTGAACACGCCAAGTCCAACTAACCAGGTTTGTGTGATGACCGTCGTCTTATTGCGCATATAATGGCTCGCACTCTAAAGGAGTGTCCTCGTTCGGCGGAATGTGAGAAAACGCTCATCTGGTGTTGAGGACAAGCTCGTTCAATCTGTGCGCCCGCTAAATTTGTCCTTTTGCTTATTTGTATTTCAATGGTCAAATCAGCAACTTTATTGTATTGGACTTGAATTCACATCCACAATTGAAAGACATTTCGACTTTTACCCGAAAGAATTCAAATGCCATGAACCAAAAACCTGCTGTTTGTTGAAAACGGTCCTCGTTTCTGCGTCATCCTCATTTCAATGCTCATCTTCGCAGCATGATTCAGTCGTTGAACGAACGAAGCGCAGATCATGATTTGGCAGTTAGTCGATCGACATCGCTGGCGCGTAATTTTCTTCATGAGTTCGCCGCAAAGTTGAATGGTGACGATCATTTCTGCACACTCGGCCGTCGGTCCCAATTGAACGTCCGGCTAACCGTCAAAACTCAAAGGTTTATGATTCACGCAGCGGTCGCAAGCAAATTTCCATCGATTCGACGTTAACCCGTAGGTTGTTGTTGTCTTCGAATTGTTTTCAAAACATCCGCCGTTATGTTGTTTCGCTTGACCAGCGACGATTTTGCAAAGCTTTTGAGCTTTTCAGAAATTCTCGACACAACGTTTTGGCCTCGAGCACGAATCGCAATTGCGGTCGATCGCCATTGAAGCGGCGAAGCACAATAAACGATCGTTGCGACGTGGAATTTGAATTAAATTTCCGGTTTCGCCAAAGATTCCCGCAGCGGCAATTGATGAACACGCGATTAACGTATGCAGGAAAGCGAGCTTTTGGTTAGTAAAATTTGTCGATATATTCAGCGGTGTTGATTTCACTTTTACGCCGAACAATTTCAAGAACCGTCAGCCTCTTCGTTGACGACACCACTAATCCCGGGGCTTTACACATTTTAAGAAGGAGCACCATTGTGGTGGCAATCAAATCGCAGTGTGCCATTCGAATTCGGTTTCTGAACAGTTGGATTGCTTGGAATTGAATCACATGGTGTTTAAAATAAGACTTGAAACATAAGTAAGAATGAAGAGTTTTTTTGGCCTTCAATTGCTCTTCTAGTACTTCATTCAAAACATCTGTCAATGAAATTTGATGCTCTGGTTCGCCATAACTGTCGGGTCAGCCTCGAGTTTGGCGCATCAACGGAACACTTCGTATGGTCAGCAGTCGCCTTGAAAGAGCGACCGCCGGAAATGCGGTTGAGTTTCGCAAGACGCGCGTCCGGATTACGTAGCAATGAATTCTCTTCGACTCGCCGATTTCTGTCAAACTTCGAACTCATCTGAATAATCTTTCTCACTGACCGCATGGAAGATTACTAATAAGCCGAAGTTCTCCGTCTTTCTTTTGGCGAATTCTCAAACCAAAGATCCAAAAAGTACAAAATGAAAACCACGAAAAGGACCAGACACAACAGTAAACAAAGTCGTTTCAGGCGTCTCCCAAATCGGCATCTTCGGACAGCGGAACGAACGGTTTGGAATCATGTTCATCATCGCAGAACGCTCTTTTCAACAAAACACCGATGACCGATGCGGAAATCAAAGCTGCAAAGATTCGTGAAGCATTGGAAAAGATGAAAGAAGCAAAGATGAAGAAAATCTATGTGAAGTTCTTCCTCGAAGACAATTCCACCAAAGGAATGTTAATCGATGAGCGTTGGACGGTTGCCGAAACAATGCAACATCTGGCTGATAAACTGCACATCTTGTTGACGCCCGAACATGCTATTGTTGAAGAGTATCCGGAATTGCATATTAGTGAGTTCTTTTTTCTATTGCACAATAATACGATTACTTTTTGGTAGTAAAAACGGGGAGTTTTGTTCTTTGTTTGAGTAATTCAATTACAAATTCAACAAAAATCGGGATATTTTTGGAGTTTTCGGATTGAAACGTTCTACTTGAGTATAGACGAGATCGCATACTTGGTTATTATTTTGAAACAAACGCAAAGATCGGGAGGTAACTTGAAACTCGACCACTTCGTTTAATTACTTGCGTCTGTTCGCTTAGTGACCAGACGTTGAGGACAAAGTGCAGATTACCACCTCCTGCTGTTGATCTGTTCGTGTTGAAAGGCCGAATAAACGATACAAACTGTTTGTTCGGTATCGCCGCTGCCACGAGCGACTGACTGGTGGTTAGTCCATTGTTCGGGACACGTGCGCGACTTTCGCGTGGTTTGAAATCAAGAATTAAAACCGAGAGTTGAGATCCATTGCTCTTGCACACAAGCTCGCGGATTCTTGAGCCGATCAGATTACACGTCCACAGCACGCGTCGAGTTTTCACGCATTAGCCTCCGAGGAGCGCTCGTCTGCGCTCAAAAATGGGTCAACGTTTAATTAGCGGGAATCGACCGCAAAGATGGACAGCTGGACAAACGATTTCGTGTCCAAAACGATTGATTAGCTGCACGCACTAAATGAATAATTACACGGAAATTACAAGTGAAAATAATTGCAGAGCGAATCTACGAGGATCATGAGTTCGTTGTGGAGAATATCGAGGACTGGCTTGCGGAATCGAAGAACAAACTTTACTTCATTCGACGTATGGACAAATATTGCTTCATTCACAGTCCTCAACATTACTTGATCACCGAAAAATCGGATTTCGACGGTCCGTCTCCCGATGCAGAATGGACGGCCGAGCAGAAATCAGATCTATTGCAGGCAAGTAATTAGTTGAGTATCTGAAGAGAACCTATAAGTCTTTAGAAGTACATTGAAAACAAAAATCTTGTACCCGAACTGGAAGGTTGGTTGATGTTGAAAGCAGATGGAAAGAAATCGTGGAAAAAACATTATTTCGTATTACGATCTTCTGGTCTCTACTACTGTCCAAAGGGAAAGATGCGCGGCACAAAGGATCTGCAATGTCTCATGAATGTCTACAACAATCAAGTGAGTTGAAGAGAGAAATAGACTTGCACTAGAAGATATTTCAGGTCTATACGTGCACTGATTGGCGTAAAAAGTACAAAGCTCCGAGTAACTTCGGTTTTGCAATCAAACATCCGAAAATTCAAGTGAAAACCTCGAAATACATCAAGTAGCCATTTCTTTCCCATCTATTACCAACTATTTTGTTTAGATACATTTGTACGGAAGACGAGAAAACGTTCCGCAAGTGGATTGCCGCTTTACGTATCACAAAGGTAAAAGGATTGTATTGAATCGGAATAACAAGTGTTGTAGAATGGAAGTGCGTGTCTCGATCAAAACTTCCGGCAAACTTTTAGTTCAATGCAAAAAGCGTCGTTAGTGAAACCAATTCACGTCGATGTTCATCAGCGGATTCCGACAAGCGAAAAATCGTCAGCTGCTAATTCGAGACCAGAAAGCGTTGCTGCTCAAAGTCAAAATGGAATTTCTCGTATCTCTTTGATTTCACATTCTCGTCATAACAACATCGAAGCACCACCGTTGACTAATCGGTCACATGCATCGCCGAATACCGCTTTTGATCGGGTAAATAGAAAAATTCATCAAAGTTATCATTTGCTTTGGTGTTTAGGATGATTGCGGAACAATCAAACGACAACCTGACCCACTTAGCGCTTCTTCAACCACAACTTTCAATTCCAGTATTTTGAATTATCGTGGATCAAGTCAATCTCCTGCTCTTCCGCCTACACCTACTCGCTCGTCTGTTCATTCGGCATCATCTCGTCTAGCCGAGCCGATTCCGTGTACCGCAGAAATCTATGAAGTCAATACTGCGTATCCAACGGCCGTAAACTTGGCAACTGATGGGGCAGATTCCGACTCAGACGAAGAGCAGTTTCCGCCACCACCAGAAGTTGTTTATCACAATCAACCATCAAGTTATTCGACTCAACAGTTTCATCGAAACGGCGTTTCTTCGCACAACAATTTCAATTCAGCTATCAATCACAGATCAGTCGTTGATTCGCCACAAACTCAAACAATATCACAAGTAAATTTCCGTCCTGGAATGCAGGTAAGAAGAACGATTAGTATCTCGACTAAGTTATCGTTGTAGCCACCACCAAAACCTGCTTTTCTAACTCCAAAACCGGGTGTGAACGGAAATCAAGCACCTTTAGGTTTGCCGCCTCTTAGCAATGGAAACACTCCAAATCGACCACCGAGTCGAGCTCCACCGCCTCCGACGAGATCCAGCAACACTCGAATCCAGTCACCAGCTCTCATGAACGAACAGCATAAACAACAGATGGATTTCTTCAATGAATTGCAACAAAAACTGCAACAGAACTCACGACAAAATCATGAAATTCATGGTAATTGATTCATATTCTTCAACTTTTCTATCTTGTTATTTTCGTTTATTAAACAAATCTTTTTATTAAAATCGATTTGCATATTTCTACGTGACTTTTATTGCAACTTCTCTACCCGAGAGTTTGCGTATCATTCCACATTTTTGATCAACTTGACATTCAATTTACGTAGACATCGCTCCTCATTCTTTCCGCACACCGGTGCCTTGTCATAAGTTATTTAGATTCCCAATTAGTCATACGCCAATGTATTTTTGCCATTCGATCAAATTTACGTAATAAACAACCTGCCATCGTATAGTGGAGACCGATAACTCGCTCAGAAAGTTTATGAAACGATTCGAAAAGACTTAAGCTCATATCAAAACTTCTTTGTTAGCGACAGCACGTAACGCCGAATTCAACGAATCGGTTGAGTTGGCACGTGTGAAACGTAGTGCATCACAGGTCGGACCCGTTTCACAAACTGATGTACGAATCAATGCAGCGCTTGGTTGATCACCCGTGGTTTTTACAAGAACGTTGTGATGGTTGGTCAGACAACGACCGCACACCGAGTACTTAAAGTTGCGGCGGAACAGCTTCGAAAAACGATAATAAATACAGAAATTGAAGCTACTATTGAAGACCACAAGTAGATTGGAGATGTCGATAATGTAATTGATTCGCCATTGAAGCAAAGCCGACAGATGGTTCTCGAAGACATTGATCAAGAGTGCAATCGTATTACACGAAATGAAAAGTAAGACAACAAGTATCTGCAAATAATGAAAATATTCCGACAACTTCTTTTTCTATTACCAATGCCACATTATCGCCGCTATCTGTCTCGGGAGATGATTTGAATACCATACTGAAGAGTATGATACATGTGTTTAGAATGATCAGAGCAATCAGCGGTCCAACTGCCAAAAAAATTGAATACATGTACTTGTAATAAACAAGCGTATATCTGCAACAGATTGTTTAATTTGGAGAAAACCTATTTGAAGGTTACGTTTCGTGGAAACGAAATGGGGCCGCACACACCTAAACAACAGAAACATTATCTAGTAATTCATCATTCATACTTACCTCCAATGACCAACTGTTGAAATGAGGATGCCAACATTCGATGAGGACGGCTTCCTAAACGTAGTTATCAACCTTCTCTAATTTCATTTGGAACTCACAAAACAATGAGGTAAATTGTAAATTATACTGAACAGAACGACTCCAACTAGAAGTCCACGAATCGTTCGCGGATGATTGAAACGCTGTCGAAAACGCTCAGGTAAACAAACCTGAAAATGGCAATAACATCCGAACAAACATTAGAAACCTACGTGTGTGAAGCAATCGATTCCAGCAATCAAGGTGAAATAAACCGAACACGCCTGAGCAATCAATGCTGCCGGATAAACGAACGGAGACAGAAAATTATATGCAATAGTTAACCTCAGTGAGTATCGGCGAATACTGTCGAAGAAAAAGAGGAAAACGGCTGTGAGAATCACGGCATTATCCGAACAGCCAAGTGCACACAAATAGAGATTGGTTGATGTTCTCATTGCTAAAACAAAGTCTTGATATTAAGAAGATTTGTGACGTACCTGGTCGACTGTACACATAAACCGAAAAAGCGTTTCCAAAAAGACCGCATAAAGAAATGAACGGTAAAAGCAGACCGATGATCAAGAAATTGAAAATCAAATACGTTTGATCGCTATTTGATGGTTGGCATAAACCGCAGTTTGGAAGACAGTTTGTAAAGTTTGGCCACGGTATCATGTCGTATCTATGAAGAAACTCGACCGTAGCAAACGTCGTGTTATTGGTCGTCGAGCAGTCCGGTGGAAATTCCGTTGGTTGCAATTCATAACCGAGCTCATTTTTGTCGTCCATTGAACTTCAAATTTGATTTCGCACTTTTAATTTGACATCCTCGAGTGTTCAACAAATGTAAAATGTCGCTGAAATTTAAAAATTAAACACAAATAAGAAACGTTGTCCGATTGAAGGCTGCTCAATCCGCGAATACAAATAACTGTAGACGAGAATTTTGAAATAAGCAACGAAAAAAGTTCCGAGAGCTTCGGAAACACGTACAAAATCAAGAGCTGTTTGGCACGCAAGTTCTTTGTAAATGCGGCGTGAGAAATGACAAAAAAGTTGGAGAAGAGCGGAGACGAGTTCATCGAGGACGAAGATCAGAGATGTAAAACTTTTATGGTTTTTGGCTACTTAAGTTGAATACACAAGAGTGAGAAAGTCGAAATCCCTGTCTCGTGAACTAACAAGTGTAGTTAAGAGCGGATTAAGACTGTTTGTATACCACAACGTAACGTTTGATCAACTTAATGGTAAAAAGCTTCTGCGTTCTCATTCTTCGTCTCGTCGGTAGTTAAATTTTTTACTTGAAACTGTGGCACTTTATTCGGAGCTCATCTTTTAACGACGCAAGCTTCACATTAAAACACAGAGTGTGGTCCACGAAAGTTCGCATTCGAAATGATTTGTCGAACATGAAAACGTGACGACCGGAATCTACGACTATCTACCGAAACCCCACAAACTTATGAGTTTAGTTATGGAGCTCACGAATGAAATACAAACGAATAACCCTAAACATTGTACTGTTCATCAAACTATAACAAGAAGTAAAATGAAGACGTAAAAGTCGAAAGACTAATGTAAAAATTTGTGGAATAAAAATGTCATCTCAGACGACGGTAAGCCCTAAAGTGAAAAGATTAGCAAATGAAAAGCGGAATACCAAAAGGTCAAAATGACACTCTACAGTCACGTTGACTGGACGTTCATTTGACTTTTTGAAGCGGTCATTTGGCGCAAAAATCTTTCGAATCAACTCGACCTCCGTGTTCTTCGTCATTCTCTAATCAATAGTCCCGATGTTGTTTAATTTGAGTTGTTCAGTTCATTAGTGCAATTTGGTCGAAAAGAATGAACCGTTTGGTTACACTGAGGCACGCAGCTGTAGGCCGAACAATTTAAGCACTTCATTTGAAAACTGTTCTGCCGGTTATTCGTTCGTTAAAAGTGTCAAATTGAACGGTTACTTCTCTTCCTTCATTTTCGTGTCGTTTCGGATTCAGTAAACCCAACGAAAGAATTCTGTCACCAATTGTTTTTAACAGAATTCACCCCCTTTTTGTCGTGTTTTTTTGTCCCTCGACTCTTCTTCGCGTAACATCCGGACCTCAGCCAATGGGGAATATGTATGATGGGAAAGGAACTAGACGGAAAAATCGTCAGAAATCAAAAAATCTGCGTAGTGAACGTTATGTTAACTTTCGATGTCAATTAAAACATCGCAACAGGCGATGGCTTCTTATAAGATTAAACCGGAATAAGCGTTCAACTCATATTTCCATAATCACCATTCCGCCGAAGTGTGGAGCGAACAAACGTTGCTGCAGTTGACAGATAAAATGCTCACACAGATCTTGAATTTCAGCCAACGAATTGGAAAAACAGTGTAGGTCAAGAGCACCGCAGACAATGGCAACGTCAGACTAAAAATACAAAAACACGCCGTAACTCGATGAACGGCTTATTTGTTCGGACTAAAAACGGCAGGAACATGCCCTCAGGTATTCGATAATCGAGGAGAACAGTCGACGGAAGATAACCTAATGCATCGCAGATAAGATTACAAGATGCCATCTTTACGAACAATGGTTCCCGGGAGTTGAAATTGAGAAAACAAATTAACGGGAAAAGTACGCTCCAACCACGCCCACACGAGAACGATTGACGACGTCGGAATACTCGTGAAATCCGTCATTTCAAAAACAGTAAATTGATAAGATGCAAAGCAAGCAATCCAAGTCGACCGCTACTTCGACAGAGTTCGAAGCGAAATGTGTTTGACGAACAAAAGAGAAACAACTTTTCGCATCTCGTTTCAAACAAACAGTTTCGGACACTTGTTTCGACGAAATAAGTTTTATCCGCTATACGTCAATTGAATACCAAAAAGCACGAATTCACGACAACAATCACTCGGTTGTTTTCTCAGCGACAAAACGCTGAAGTTTGGGCGGTAAATTGGTTCCCGCATTTCTTGGCCAAGTTGCCTCCCACATTGTCAAATACAGGAAATTTATTAAAATGAGTACTTTAACAGACGACAAAGTAAATTTCCCTTAACTCGAAAAGTTGTTTTGCTATCAACCCAGAGACCACACTGAAGTCTCAGTGGTCACATAAACACACTTCCGCATTGATTGACCAACTACGTCTAAGTTTAAGACTCGTTTCTTTAAGCCCACAGAGCTAACTGGATAATCGCTCTAAAAACGAAATTGGCGACGATCATTTGGACGACAACAAACTCAACATCAATGTGATTGTTGTTAAATCACGTTATCATCAGAAGTCTACACGAACTATTTCAACATCGAGAAAATTTCAGTTACAGTAAGGATATGGTCAATCAGACATAGTGGTTGTTTTTCTTTTCAGTTTGTGAGCGGCAATCTAATTGAATCTGATTGTCTATACGCAAATACGCTTCTTGGGAATTGACTAATCGACTACTTTTTACAAAAGAACTTCTCGATTGTGTTAAATCTTTCTATTCCCAAATGTATGTTCGCTCTACTATGTGCATTAAACAACTACAGTGTAATTAGTGCATTATGTTGACTACTCATGAACAGCGAATTATTTTACTTCTTATAATCAATCTCAGGATTTACTGTTACAATACTAAGACAAGCTTTGATTTGGAAGAGACTTTTGTGCTGCCAATCTCATTGACGCAATCAGTTCTTGAGATAAATTTAATCCACCGGCCGAATTTGCCAACGAAACAATTCCTCTGTTTGCTATACGAGCATTCTCGCTGGATATGTCAGTCTCAAGACCATCAACTTGCATTTCGAGCTGAGGCTAAAAATTTAAGTGTTAACAAATTGGTAAGTTCGAAGCAAACCGCCATAGCGAGTAGTTGATCACGAGTGTAATTTGCTGTTGGTTGAAGAGCAATTAAAAGCCAACTGCAAACAGCGCAAACTGCTCGAGTGAAACTCAACCATCTCCATGCAATAACTAGCGAAGAATTAGGCTCCAAAATATCAGGAAGCTGCATAGTCAAGTACTCTTCAAATTTTGTCATGGCCGCAGTGCTACTTGTGCCAATAAACGCAATAAGCAAAGCCAAACCACCACGTTGCAACTTCATACAACGATCGATTGTATGCCGCCAAGACCCTCCAGTTTCGAATCTGTTGCAGATCGTTAATCCAAAAACGAACTTCACTTACCTGTCCATGGCACCAATTGCGGTTACAACAAAACAGAAATAGAAAACTGCGTGCATTGGTGCAGCCATTTGTTTATATTCCTTAGTCATAGCGTTAATGTCTGTAAAGACAAACGCAACGATTGAATGAAAGACAGCAAGGCCCGACAAAAGTCCTGCGAAACAAAATTTACTTGTAATTTCAAGCGTTATACCTTGTAGTACGAGAGCAAAGTTATGGAAAACGGTTTGAATTGAAATGGCCGTACTAACAGATCGGTAGTGTTGCATTTCAGCGGATGTAAGCGGCGGAATCTCGGACATAAGCTGATTGATTGCAAACGCTTCACGAGTTGTTCTTCGAAAATTCTCTAGAACAACAAAGTTTAGATCGTTGGTCTATGAACTTACGTCGCATCTGAATGTAAAGGTCATCACGAAACTTGCTTGGTTCCGGTTCATCCGGTACAATCGATGCTGCATCGCTGTTTGTTTCGTCCAATTTTGGTTGGTCTTGAGTCGCGACTTCCTGCGATCTTTGATCCTCGTTTTCGTCAGTGTTTTCTTCCGCATCTTTCGAATGACGTCGATGCTCAATTGCTATTTCATCAGCTTCATTGTTCTCGTATGCATCGGAGTTGTCTATCGGCTGAATGATTCCGGGCAAAGATTCTGGCACCTCATCGATCACGTTAACGGAACTTCTAGTCGGTTGGTTGCTCAACTCGTTTTCGGTAGCCGTCGAAACCGCAGGTTCAGCATCGTTTTTTGATACTAAACGATTTCGAACCTTTTGGAAAAAAGAAGACATTGACAGCAATAGAACGTGAAGTGGTCAAACGCTAAGCGCTGACCGCTTTCTCTTGCAGTTTCTATAGCGACCATCTTGTTCACGAATTTCATTGGAATCAAACCAATTTGCTCAGTCTTCTCAACATGACATTACAATAACTATCACTCCCTTTTCATACGAAATAACTTCAAAAGTTTATTCTCGATTTCACCAAATATGTTTTTTCATTAACCAGAGCTATGCACAAAATGTCGTTTGTTTGAAAGATGATCGCACCAAATGTCTGAATGACAAGTAAACCGTTCCCTCAAGACTAATTACATAAATTATTGCAATTGACAAATAAGAAAATTAAGCGGAAATAACAAAAACCGAATCGTTTGCAGACCTGCCGCTATCAAGTAAAAGACGTTACAGTAGGGAAATTCTATGTACATACCGGAGAGTAATGAAGACAACCGTGTAATTCATTTAAAGCAACATTTATTAAAGCTATGAATGCACGTTGTCTTCGACAATAGTGAACTAAACAAAATGATTGCCCGCATTCATACAACTATTTAGGCAACGAAATGATATAGAAGAAAAACAAATTTTGTACACTTGGAAAATGTAATAAAATAACGGCTAATATACGAAACAACAACCCACATGTATACTCCGCTAATCCCTGTCTCCGACTTCATTTACATGTTCAATCTGAAAGCAATTCACATCCAATTGACTTCTTGGAACCCGATACGTACTCATCGAAGCGGTTTGTTGATTGCAACGACTACGCAATAAGCAATTACGATTGTCGATGATACGCTCGATAATCTTCTCGGTGGTCATGTCGCTGTTCGAGTTAATTTGACGAAAAATTCCACGTCGTTTTGCCACCGAAAAACGCTCATCACAATAATCGAAAGTCAGATCCGAATGTCCGCTGCGAACACCGTTGATCACAAGCGAAATCGAGAAACGTTGAATCATGTCGTCGGTCAAATCTAATGGTGCTCCAATGATCACTTCGTCAACCGGCTAAAACATAGATGTCAACTGAGTTAATGTGAAGAACTTACTCGATAGGCAAGAATGGTGAGAACTCGTTCATGCAACGACATAATTGGATAATTCCCTCCTTTGTAATAGTTAACATCCTGAAATTACTTCGTGTTTTGGAATACGTTTCCACTCACCTGATCGTTGTAAAGACCCACGATCAAGTAATCTCCCAGTTTACGTGCAGCCTCCAAAAACGCCAAATGTCCGACATGAAACAGATCAAATGCACCAGCAACATAAATAACAACATCATTTGAGGCAATCGGACGTCCTTCGGCAAAACGAATGAATTGATTCGACTTGCTAACGAAACGGGAAATACGAGTTGACGGAGATTTCGTTTCTCGACACTACAAATGCATTTTTATTCCAATAAAATTAGAAAAGTAGTTACCGTGCTTAACATACGCGCCAATTCAATGTGTTCTTGCGAAAACTCATCCGTGTGCGAATGATGACTTTTTGTCAGCAACAACATTCGTCCAACAATCTCTGTCGCAGAAACACCCACAGTTCTTTGGACCCTAAAGAAAAGTAAATATTACAATTAGAAGTTGTTCACATACTCTCGAAAACGACCGGCAGCTTTAACTTCACTATTCCTGTCTTCCCCATCGACAGAAAACGAAGGGTTGTCGCTGTGAACACAAAAATCACAATTGTATTTGTCCAAAGTATCGACTGAAGTCAAGAAGGGCGCATTTTGTACGATCTTTAAGATGAGATGCTAGTTCATGTATACGAATGTACTAATTACCTGATCAACCCATTTGATGCCACGCAAAAGTCGATAGCGTTCTTGCTCATTAAAAACAGGTAGTCCTTTGTGTTTGGCAATATCCTGATCGCTGTAAATGCCAACGACAAGACGATTTCCAAACTGTTTCGCCTGTCGAAGTTGGTTGGCGTGTCCGAAATGAACGATGTCATAACTAAAATTCAACAAGTAGACGACTCAAAACACTTTGAATTTACCATCCATCGCACCATATCGTAAATGGTCGATAACGTTTGTGAAAATCGGGAGGCAGAACCAACGGTGTTGGCTTGTAATAGTCCTTGACGATTCGAACCGGCTGTGTGGCTTAAAATTTTAGGGTTACATCAATTTTATTCGTCAATTCAATTACCTGGTTTAATCGAAGATGGCAAAGTCAAACAACACATCGTGCACACTTGACTGCTTTGGCAAAATTGAGGTACGTACAACGAGGACATTTCCATTTGTTCGCAGTGCCGGAATTGGGATTCGAATCTGCAAAAATTCCAATAAAACAATCAATCGTATGTCGATTTTTACCATGACGGAATTGAGGCGATCCACCGTGTGACTTCAACGAAGACATTCGATCGATACGTGGAGAATTTGCGCGAATAGTCAGATTTCTCGGAGCCAAATTGGCTGCTCGTTCGATCATGCCGTCCGATTTTGCTGCCGATGTTCGTTCGCTGTCGCATTTGGCACAACGTGTGGCAGTTTGGATGTTCTTGAATGTGCAGCAATGACACGACCAACTCGGAGCCATCAGCTCTTCCTGTTGTTTGATTGTTTCGTTGTCCGAATCGTCTTGACCGAAACGAGGTGTTTTGCAGAGATCGCATTTGAGTTGTCCAGCAATGTTGTTATACGTGCACAAAGAGCACGACCATTTTTCCTTTTTCCATTTCTCCTAAACAACAATAAAAAATCGTTTAAAACATGAAATCAACCGTTTGTTCCTCTTCCATCACAATCGTTGAGGTTTGAAGCAGAAAAACGCACAAAAATTTAACGTCTGCGCGTGTTGCAGCCAAACAATAATACTCCTGAACTAACGGGACAACCACTTCGTTTTTCGGTCGGTCTGCAAAAACCAAGTCGTCAAAAAGAAACACAACGCCCGCGACCGTTTGTAACGAAGTTCTCAGGAAAAGAATTGACGAGTGTTGGTCAAGAAGGACGGCAAACAATGTGAGGATTCGAAGTTTCAACAAATTATCCCACTTCTCCATTTAACACGCTCGTCTTTCACGGAGATTCCTCAGCAAATATCTTGAGCGTCGTTTAAACGCGTGGATTATACGGACATGTGATGTGAATAGTTTATTTGTCTCTGTAAAAACACTTGGAAAATAAAGTTAGCAGTAAACGGGGATTTGAATACTACAGATGGATAAACGCGAGTTAGCATATAATAGACATACTTGGGACAACTCCAATTTTCATTCACTACGCGCCGAATCAATGCATTAATACTCATGGTACATACAGTTAAAAAATCACATTATTTAGCAATAATATCATGCAAAATCACATTGTACAATTTGTAAAACCATCGCCTAATTCTGGTCCATCTAACAGCTGAGTGCATTGAAGGTTTGTATCTGCCTGTTTTCGATTTTTACAAATGGTCTACTTCAACTTAGATTTAATTTATAAAATTGATTGTTCACAAAATAATTTTATTATTTTCAATAATTACATGTAATTGAGATTGAATAAAACTGTGCGAATTATTTGCTGTTACGTTCAACGCTTTGCAGGTGGATCTTCTTCATTCTAAAATAAATTAAATGATCGTTGTTCAATAACGAATGAAATACTACATTTTAAAACCAAAAACCGTATTACAGATACATTCTTTCATAAAGTATTTTAGATTGCTTTCTAAACACCTTACCTGGCATTTTCGTTTCAAAACTGTATCATCCAGCGGGTTTGTTTCTTCCAATTTCACTTCTTCACCCGTAGAATCCATATATTTCTAAAAAATATTCAATCACAAAACCTTTTAATGGAAATCACCGCAAATGCTTCATATATAAGACTAGCTGAAGCGATTAAAGAGACACCGCGGTGACAAGATGCACTGTCGATTTCCTTTTCCACTGAACGATTGTTATTTTTGTTAGATAGATTCGGCGAAGTCGTTGTACACGAGACGAGGATTCCAATCAGAACTCGGTCTTTCGAAAAGCAAGGACCACCCGAATCTTCATCATCAATAGACGCATCAGCTTTGAATCGCCCACGATAATCTGGTTGATCAGCAGATATCCGGCCATTACGATAAGTCAAATGACGTCCGTTTTCAGTTCGGTGACTCAAACCGAAACCAACAAACCACTCCAAATTCCTGGGTTCGCGTAGTGACCACGGATAAGAGTATTCGAATATGGGGCTGTTGTCCAACGACCTCAAAAGAACAAAATCATGTTTTGTGTCCACGACAATGACCTATAATACACAGAGAACTATAAATATAGCTCTTAACAATTTACCTTCATCATGTGATAGGTACTGGTGTCCATAATTTTTCTAATCAGAACGATGCTTCGCTCATTGCCGACGCCTTCCTCATACACACGAAGGACGGTGTGTGATCGATGTTGGTATTTTACTGCTGCTGATGGCGAGATTGGCGTGACGCATCCGCCATCCACATAATCGTCCGGTTTCGGAGAAGGCGGCTCGTCCTGTTTGTTTCGAAGCGCTGGTTGATATTTGGGCATGTAATAGAGAAAATGGTGAAAACTAGCAGCAAATTCCTCTAAAAATCGAATTTAACCGACCAAACACGAGAATTTAAAATACCTTCATTTACTTGTGGTAGTGTTGGCCGTGAAATTACCATCGATTTTGCAGTCTTTATTGACCGAGAGCGGCGCCGTTCGTCCCATTTGAGATCAAAAATCTGATTTCTCCAGTTTTGCCCAAGAACAAACAAGTACTCCTCACCATCACGACGACATCTAAATAATAAAAATTAATAATTATGTCCGATTCATCGGACGTACGAAATCAAGAACGCCCATCCGTACAATCATCGATTGCGCGGATGAGCCCTTAAGAGAGTAAGGGTTCGATAGGCTGCATTTGGACGCTCTGACTCCAAGGAGTTGAACAATTAATTCAAATAAACTAAGGAACAAGGTCAAAAATCGTTATGAACTCACGTTAAAGCCACTTCATCCCTAAGCAACGAAATCGGTGTATTATCTTCCAGCAAAAACGCTGCTTGAAGAGTTTTTTCATTGATTTCACCAGTATCTCGAGCTTCTACCTTCACCTCTTTTCCAGTTCCACGAACAATAATGATCTAAAAAAATAAGACATTGATAAACAATTAATATAGTAAACGTACCGACTCCATGAAAAAACTAACACCACGAAAGCTAATACCTAAAAAATAATAGATAACTTTGCATTCCAATTAATCTAAGTACATAATAAACGCTTTATAAACCCGGAATAAGTACAACAATTGCAATTGAAGAGAAACAAGAATTCTGCAATGTTTTCGCGGTGACTAGCTAATAAACGGGTGACTACCAAACAAAAACGGAATTTATTTAGGACAAAACAAAATCAACAACGAACTGAAAATAAAGAATGATTAATTGAAGTGCGGAGGAATGGGTGGTCGAAATGCCGTGAAGCTTCGACCCGCAAAAGACGAAAATAAACAGGTAAACGGTTTATTAGATCACCGCAAAAACTGATCAACAACCTTGCTTTTTGCTGTGCATCGAACTCCGACGAGTCCGGATCCCTTTCAAAAGCAGTCGGAGTGCCAGAGAGTTGATCGTGTCGACCAGGGATTTCAAATCCACCGTCATGCGTGAGCGAAGCGGTTCCGAACTCGACTTTGTGTGGCGCCGTTCTCGAAGATAGTCGCGCGATTGCTTACGAAATTTGAGGCAAATTTAACGCGAGTTGGTATCGAAAAAGCCGCCGAGAATACAAGCCCGCTGTACACGACCGAACAAAATTAGAATGAGAAATAGAGAGAGCGGAGGGAGGGAATCTAAATCAACTGAGGCAAAAAGAGACAAAAGGAAAATGTATAACCAACTGTTTACTCGGTTGATTTGTCAACCAACGATCCAAGCAATTGATCTGACCAACGATCCACGGAGCCCAGCGAACTGACGATTACGAGTTGGAATCACCGCAGCGTCGAGCCAAGGACGTGCAGGCCACCGACTCGAACAAAATGCCAAGTCGTAGTGGGAGACGACCGATGATCTGGACGAGGTTGACCAGAGTTGATCCCTGAAGTCGTGAATTCGGCCGCTGAGTAGATCAAGTGCAAATTTACAAAGAAGATGAAGTGTTGCAACAGATTCTGCCTTCTCGTCTTCGTGAAGATGCTACGAAACAAATGTTCAAGTTGGGTGTTCGTTTACTAAACAGCTCCACAGTTCAATCTGCTGATGTACAGCCCAATGGGAAAGTGGAGTTGAGCGTGAGACGTGCGGATGGCACGAAAGAGAAGATCAGGGTGGATCAAGTTATTGTCGCTGTTGGAGCTGAACCGAACGTTGAGTTGGCACAATCGTCAGATTTGAAACTGGATACGGTAAGCATTTTGGTTGTACATCTAATCGTATTTGTAGAAAAATGGCGGGATTTTGGTGAACGAAGAATTTCGCGCTACTCCCGACATATTCTCTGCCGGCGATGTGAGTTCGTTCAACGATTTGAACTTGGGACAACGACGACTAGAACACGTTGAACACGCCGAAATCAGTGGTAGAGTGGCTGGCGAAAACATGTCGGGCGGTAAACGAACTTATCCACGACAAGCATCTTGGCGTTCGGCTGTCAGTCCCTATGTTCATTTCATTGGAATTGGCAAAGTGGATTCATCAATGAAAACGGTTGTTGTTTTGGCACAAAAAGACGAGGTTTGATTTACCGAAACCCCACCACCATTAGCGTTTGTTTTAGAAGGTTGATGAAGAGTTACGAGCAGTTGCTTTCTACATTGAAAACGACAAAATTGCCGGCGTTCTACTTTACAACGTTTTTGACGATGGAGTTCTGATGGCACGCAAAATCCTGCGAGATGGAATTGAAGCCGCACGTATTCCAGAAGTCTGTCGATTGTTCCACTTGTACCCACTGGACAAGGACGAGGACTTGGAGGATACGCCGACAAGTGAAACAGAAACCGAAGAATAGGATGTTAAACGGATTAGGTTATTACTAGAACTTGTTGTTACTATTTGGTTGTTATACCGTTGATCTGTTTGTTTTGCTCATTTATTCAACATAAACAAAATCAAGTACAAGATTACGATTGCAAATATCGACCCATAACGCTTTCTAATGATGATTGAAGCTAATTGTCATTGAAAGAATAAATAAGTTTACAGACGGGATTATAAAGTGAAAGATAAAGCAAATGATTCAGATGCTTTGCTTCTTCGCAAAGCGAACCCAATGCTCAACAGTTTGACGCCCCAAATCCATTACAATCGAACGAGATTCTCGATGGGCATTCGCTTGTTCACTACGTGTTTCCAATGGTCGAACACTGTACTCTTCGTCTGAAGTTGTTTCCTCTCGCCAACCCTCAGACGAGTCGTAGAGCGGATTCACGCGCATCATGAATTCGCATAACTAGAAATCCAATAGTTTAACATCAGATACCGAGAGGTCGCTATGGAAGAGCGAAATCTTTCTCACCTGCTCGAAATCACGACTTTGCATTTGCAGACTTGAGCGAACGAAATTGCCGTTACGTTGCGATTTCACGGACCGCGTAGACATTCGATTGGAACGTTGACCGTGTGATTTTCTGCAACATATGAATAATCGTTGTTGTGTTCCCACGAACCTGGACATCGTAGCTCGACTGTTTTGTCGCTGGAAACCGCGTTGTTTTCGTCGCTTGCGTATTTGGTATCTCAGTTCTGCACACGTTAACACCTCACGATAACTCATACGCATCCGTTCGTTAAAATAAGCGTAGATAAACGGATTTGCCAGATGTGTGAACAACCATATCTAGAAGGATGGGCTTAAAAACATGTGAATTCAAACACTCACTAAATGAAGAATAACAAAGTGGTTATCCGAGATTATTTCACGAATATACGGTTTTGCAAAGTACAAGATTGACGATATGGTGCATAACAAGGACGGATAGAAGAATTGAAATGTGAGCCTTGCCTTAACGTATTTCCCTATTAATCCAAGATTCAAAGAACGTACCTGCTTGCGAAAACGATTTGCACTATTCTGATTCAACTTGTTTTTGTTGATCTTCTGTTTGACTTGACGAATCTTCAATAGCACCAAAGTTGAGCATATCCATTGAAGCAAAACGCTGACGACATTAATGAAGAGTGTAAGAGCAACGAATACAGCTGAAAACATACAACTCGTCTTAGCAATGTTAATTGCGATATTAACCCGGTCGACGTGCACTTTTCCTGATATAACTGATTGACCACATGTCCAATCCGTTTCCCATTAAGGGATCGGGAAAAGTCCCAATTGATGCTGAAACGGTAAAACTTTTCAATCCAACTGTAAATAGAAAGTATCGACTGAAGTCAAGAAGGGCGCATTTTGTACGATCTTTAAGATGAGATGCTAGTTCATGTATACGAATGTACTAATTACCTGATCAACCCATTTGATGCCACGCAAAAGTCGATAGCGTTCTTGCTCATTAAAAACAGGTAGTCCTTTGTGTTTGGCAATATCCTGATCGCTGTAAATGCCAACGACAAGACGATTTCCAAACTGTTTCGCCTGTCGAAGTTGGTTGGCGTGTCCGAAATGAACGATGTCATAACTAAAATTCAACAAGTAGACGACTCAAAACACTTTGAATTTACCATCCATCGCACCATATCGTAAATGGTCGATAACGTTTGTGAAAATCGGGAGGCAGAACCAACGGTGTTGGCTTGTAATAGTCCTTGACGATTCGAACCGGCTGTGTGGCTTAAAATTTTAGGGTTACATCAATTTTATTCGTCAATTCAATTACCTGGTTTAATCGAAGATGGCAAAGTCAAACAACACATCGTGCACTTGACTGCTTTGGCAAAATTGAGGTACGTACAACGAGGACATTTCCATTTGTTCGCAGTGCCGGAATTGGGATTCGAATCTGCAAAAATTCCAATAAAACAATCAATCGTATGTCGATTTTTACCATGACGGAATTGAGGCGATCCACCGTGTGACTTCAACGAAGACATTCGATCGATACGTGGAGAATTTGCGCGAATAGTCAGATTTCTCGGAGCCAAATTGGCTGCTCGTTCGATCATGCCGTCCGATTTTGCTGCCGATGTTCGTTCGCTGTCGCATTTGGCACAACGTGTGGCAGTTTGGATGTTCTTGAATGTGCAGCAATGACACGACCAAATCGGAGCCATCAGCTCTTCCTGTTGTTTGATTGTTTCGTTGTCCGAGTCGTCTTGACCGAAACGAGGTGTTTTGCAGAGATCGCATTTGAGTTGTCCAGCAATGTTGTTATACGTGCACAAAGAGCACGACCATTTTTCCTTTTTCCATTTCTCCTAAACAACAATAAAAAATCGTTTAAAACTTGAAACCAACCGTTTGTTCCTCTTCCATCACAATCGTTGAGGTTTGAGGCAGAAAACCGCACAAAAATTTGGCGTCTGCGCGTGTTGCAGCCAAACAACAATACTCCCGAACTAACGGGACAACCACTTCGTTTTTCGTCGGTCTGCAAAAACCAAGTCGTCAGCAAGAAACACAACGCCGCGACCGTTGTAACGAAGTTCTCAGGAAAAGAATTGACGAGTGCTGGTCAAGAAGGACGGCAAACAATGTGAGGATTCGAACTTTCAACAAATTATCCCACTTCTTCATTTAACCCACTCGTCTTTCACTGAGAGTCCTCAGCAAATATCTTGAGCGTCGTTTGAACGCGTGCATTATACGGACATCTGATGTCAATAGTTTATTTGTCTCTGTAAAAACACATGGAAAACAACTGTGCGAATTACTCGCTGTTACGCTCGACGCTTTGCAGGTGGACCTTCTTCGTCCTAAAACAAATGAAATGGTCGTTGTTCAATAACACACGAAATACTACATTTTAAACCAAAACCCGGATTACAGATACATTTTCCCATAAAGTATTTTCGATTGCTTTCTAAACACCTTACCGGGCATCTTCGTTTCAAAACTGTATCATCCAGCGGGTTTGTTTCTTCCAATTTCACTTCTTCACCCGTAGAATCCATATATTCCTAAAAAAATATTCAATCACAAAACTTTTTAATGGAAATCACCGCAAATGCTTCATATATAAGACTAGCTGAAGCGATTAAAGAGACACCGCGGTGACAAGATGCACTGTCGATTTCCTTTTCCACTGAACGATTGTTATTTTTGTTAGATAGATTCGGCGAAGTCGTTGTACACGAGACGAGGATTCCAATCAGAGCTCGGTCTTTCGAAAAGCAAGGACCACCCGAATCTTCATCATCAATAGACGCATCAGCTTTGAATCGCCCACGATAATCTGGTTGATCAGCAGATATCCGGCCATTACGATAAGTCAAATGACGTCCGTTTTCAGTTCGGTGACTCAAACCGAAACCAACAAACCACTCCAAATTCCTGGGTTCGCGTAGTAACCACGGATGAGAGTATTCGAATATGGGACTGTTGTCCAACGACCTCAAAAGAACAAAACCATGTTTTGTGTCCACGACAATAACCTATAATACACAGAAAACCATAAATATAGCTCTTAACAATTTACCTTCATCATGTAATAGGTAGTGGTTTCGTCGATTTTTCGAATCAAAACTACGCTTCGCTCATTGTTGGCGCCTTCCTCATAAACACGAAGGACGGTGTGTGATGTGTGTTGGTGTGTTAATGCCGCTGATCGCGAGATTGGCGTGACGCATCCGCCATCCACATAATCGTCCGGTTTCGGAGAAGGCGGCTCGTCCTCTTTGTTTTGAAGCGCCGGTTGATATTTGGGCATGAAATAAAGCATATGTCGAAAGCTAGCAGCAAATTCCTCTAAAAATCGAACTTAACTGACCGAACCCGAGAATTTCAAATACCATCGCTCTGTTGTGGTGCTGTTGGCCGAGAAATCACCATCGGTGGTGCAGGCGTTACTGACCCATAGCGGCGCCCGTCGTCCCATCGCAACTCGAAAACGTGGTGCTTCAAGTTTTCGCCAAGAACGAAGAAATGCTCCTCATTATTTCGACGACATCTAAATGATCAAAATTAACAATCGATCCAATTAAACTAAGAAACAAGGTCAAAAATCGCTATGAACTCACGTTAAAGCCACTTCATCCCTAAGCAACGAAATCGGTGTATTATCTTCCAGCAAGAACGCTGCTCGGAGCGTCATTTTGTTAATATCACCAGTATCTCCAACTTCTACCTTCACCTCTTTTCCAGATCCACGAACAACAACGACCTGAAAAACACGACATTGATAAACAACTAATATAGTAAAACGTACCTGCTCCATGAAAAAGACTAGCACAGCAACAACCAGCACCTAAAAACAATAGATAAGTTTGCAGTTCAATCAATCTGAATACATAATAAACGCTTTATGAGCACGGAATAATTACGATTGCAATTGAGAGAAAGAAGAATTCTGCAAGGTTTCCAACGGCGACTCGCGAATAAACGGCGACTGGAAAACAGAAACGGGAATTTTCTAAGACAGAACAAGATCAATAACACACTGAAAACGAAGAATGCTTAGCTGAGGTGCGGAGGAATGGTGTGTCGAAATGCCGTGAAGCTTCGACCCGCAAAAAACGAAAACAAACGGCTTATTAGATCACCGCAGAAACTGATCAACAACCTTGCTTTTTGCTGTGCATCGAACTCCGACGAGTCCGGATCCCTTTCAAAAGCAGTCGGAGTGCCAGAGAGTTGATCGTGTCGACCAGGGATTTCAAATCCACCGTCATGCGTGAGCGAAGCAGTTCCAAAATCGACTTTGTGTCTGCTGCTATTCTCGAAGATAGTCGCGCGATTGCTTATGAAATTTGAGGCAAAATTAACGCGAGTTGGTAACGAAAAAGCCGTCCAAAGTACAAGCCCGCTGTACACGACCGAACAAAATTAGAATGAGAAATAGAGAGAGTGCGAGGGAATCTAAATCAACCGAGGCAAAAAGAGACAAAAGGAAAATGTATAACCAACTGTTTACTCGGTTGATTTGTCAACCAACAATCTGAGTCACCAAAATCAACGATCCACGGAGCCCAGCAAACTGACGATTACGAGTTTGTACCACCGCTTTGGTATACGCCGAACCACCGAACACGAATTTAATGGAGAAGTCGACCCCCGAGTTTGTACCACCGCAGCGTCGAGTCAAGGACGTGCAGGCCACCGATCCGAACAAAATGCCAAGCCGTAGTGAGAGACGACCGATGATCTGGACGAGGTTGACTAGAGTTAATCCCTGAAGTTGTGGATTCCGCCGCTGAGTAGATTAAGAGACGACGTTGATCCAAGAACAAATGGGCCGCGAATTTGTGGGTAGGCCACCGATGATGAGCCACGTCACAACCTGAACCACAAATTCGCTCATCAAACCGTGTCTTCATCCTGGGTGAAGGCATGAACAAAGCACAGTCTCCATCTCGAGTCCCGGCTGTGCCCGTTTGCTTTTAAGTTGAAGTGTGAAGGTTGTGGTATTGATTACCAAAGTAACCCTCTTATGTCTGTTAATAAACTTTGCATCTTCGATTACGACTCCGCAATCATTATTATTCATGTTGTTTGCATGATATATTCATTATATAGTGATTAAATAGATATCAATGGTCATGTTGTTTACAATAAATAATAAATCTCAATGATCAACCTATCATATGTACAGAGCACAAAAATGAATAAATTTTGCACACAGATGTCTATTGATGCAAATTTGCATAACATTCAGCTGTGGAAAAAACTAAAAAAGGGTGGAATTCTTCAGTTGTATTCACTTTGGCTTTCGTTGCGTTCTCTGTTGCTCTGGTTGTTTGGCGGTATGTTATTGTGCCTTCCCATTGATTCTGCCATTTCAGATATAGACGAGAATTTCGATGGATTCAATGAGCTGTTTGGTGGAGACGATGTTGGTAGTGAATTCAATGTGGAACCAAATATTCCAGCTGGTCAAGATATGTTTTGCCGATTCATCATCATCATCATGTAAGTTCCAGGCGAGGCGAACGTTGGTGGTCCTTTGGGTTGGTTCTGTTGATTCATTATCACGATTGTGTGGTTTTATTCCCAGGTAATCAAAATCATTTGATTCCAAGCTAAGGAGATGGAGGCCTGGCTTTGAGTACTTCCAGTTACTTGAACTCATTTGGTATCAACAGTGACGACTCAACTTTGTAAGTCCGTTGAGATTAAACCATATTTTGTTTTTAGGGACCTTGTGGTCAAAATATCCCAAGCACATGATGTTGTTCGTTCACGTACTGGATTGTTCGTTTGTGTTATTGTCGGAGAAACTCAAGATCGAGCAACAATTCAAATTAAAGCCTGGCGTGAAATGGCAACGATCATGAGTCGCGAGTGCCGCGTCCGACACAAGTTTTCGATTGATTTCCTTTGTGCAGAGAATGTGTCGAAACACTTCAACGAGAGTTCTTTTGAATTGGTAGCTTCCGCACGTTCACAGTTTGGGGACCACCGACTTATGTTTGAGGAAAGTGCCCCGCCTACACACATTGCGTTGGACGATATATCGAATTAAATGGGTAATCGTATTGGTAAGTTAACTTGGCTCGTTGTTGTTTATGGTCAATTTTACAAATGTCTGCCTATATTCAAACTGTACTTCGTGCTGTCCATGGAGTTTGCGTTTGATCGATCGTTTCCGGTCAAACCAAATGTATGGTCGAGTGGCACGGTGAACAAATCAACGTTGTTCGTGATCAACATGTTCGTATCATTGGACGGTTCCGTCCACCGTCGACGCTCATTATCGAAAGTTTTGTTCTTTTGGCAGAATCGATTGAATTGGGTGATCCGTTATTGCTAAATACATCGACTCCGAGCCGTCGTCGACGTGCGATGTACTTCTTTCATTCGGTATTGTAATTGTTGTGTTTTTTATCGAATAAACGTATAGGTAATCAACTCATTAATCTTGTTCACACCATTAAAACTATGTTGATGTAATTATAGAAGTAACAACAGCATGTTTGTACTTCGTTCATTAGCAATAGATTTTGAGAAGTCATTACACGTGCGACGCGCAGCGACGCTTTGGCCTACTTGTTTTGTATGATAATTTGTTAAATTTAGGTCTTTTTTTTATTAATTTATGCTATAAAATTGATGTAATGATTCGGCGGGTGGTGGGAAAAAATTGGAGTTGTTCTAGGTACGCCTATTATATACTACTCGAGTTGATTGCCGATTCGGAACCAGGAATCAACGAAAAGTGAAGTTGAAATAAAAGTTCCAAAATTAAGACGAAGAACAGACACCCAAGGAAAAGAATGAAGGCACTGAAAAAGAAAGGCAAATGAAATAAGTCGACTGGTTGTTTACCTTCTCCATTGAGCATCACAGGCGTTTGATATTGAGAATGTAAAGGCAGAAATGAAAAGACAATAAACGGAATTACCGGGAAGTAGACACAATTGCTTAACTATAAACCAATTAGCAAATAGAAAGGCATGTCGTGCGAAAATATACATGACGATTAACGTGAAGGAGCTATTGAAGCCGTTTGACGTGAGTAGCCGTTTTGGTATTCTTTTTGAAAGCCAGCGAATGGTTCGGGAAGTGGTAATTCGTGTACTGGAAGAAAGTGAAAACGATGTTCCGTTGAGTCGATGTACGAGCTAATACGCATTGGTACTGGAGGTGGCGGAGCGTCTCGTATCGGGTGTTTTGTGGAGTTTGCTGACGGTGGTGCCTGTTGAGTAGTAGGTTTTTGTTTGTTGTTTGGAGCGGGAGGAGCCGGTCGAATTGGTTGCGTTGATGGAACTTTTGCTGTTGTCACAAAATTTGTTGGCGATGATACCGTGCTCGAAGGTGGTTTCATTAGGGCCGGTGGTGGAGCTAAATAACAATTGTTTTAAGTTGGAGCATAGAAGAACTTACGTGGTGGAGCCACAGCTGGCCTTGTGATTTGTTTTGGAATCATACGCTTAAATGAAAAGTATAAACGATAGGAAATTGGTGTAAACCAACCTCTTTGCTTTCTTGTTTACGTAACACGGGAGAATCGTTTGTTGGCGATTGAGTCGGTCTTAACACCGCAGCGAGCTGTTGCTGAGGAGGCGACGGCGATTTGTTCGATGATTGTAATGACGATGCGCTGTGCGGAGTTGGTTTGAGTTTAGGTGGTGGAACGGGTGCCGAAGATCTGAAAGAAAAAATAGACAACGAAAAACACAAAAACGTACGTATTGACTGTATGGTTGTTATTATTGACAATCGTATTGTTGTTATTGTTATTGATTGGTATTGAGTTCACAGAGGAGTTTGACGGCTTTGCAGCGGCTGACGGAGGAATTGGAGCGTTCGAATTGTTGGTGGAGATAATCGGCGTTGTTGCCGCACGAACTAAAAAGAAGTTAAGAAGTTTAAGTATGAACGCAATTACCGGGTTTGTTGTTCTGTTGATTTTTGGCTTCGCTCGGTTTTCTCGGCACTCCGTTGGCAAACAATGCGCCCAATCCGCCGATTGACGACTGTTTGTTTCCACCATCTCCTTTGGGAAGTGATGGTGCCGATGAACTGGAACTGTTGCCACTGGCAGCACTCGTCTTGCCTCCGACCATTGGAGCGGAACGATCGTTCGTGACCGTTTTCTTCAGTTTCATTCCATGTTGAATGTCCGCTAACAGTTTGGATCGATCATCGGTTTTTGGCGGCGGTTTCGTGGCCAAATTCGATACGGGAGGTGGTGGCGGTGGAGGTGGAGGCGGCATTCTGAAGACCGAGAAGAACTCACGTTCAAACGAAAAAATCGATCAAAATCGACGCGTTCAAAACAACTCGACAAAAATATTAATTAACTGATAATTAAGGTGAACATCGAAGCGCTTATTCACGATCTTTCTCGTCCGATGAACCGAAACGTACGACACGAGAGGAGCAGCCGACGGAGAAATCACACGCGCCCCTCATACCGCGAAATGCCACGACAACGAAGAAGACAACCACCACAGCATGGGCAACGAGAAGTCATCAGTTGGCCGATCGAATTCCTTAAACTCGGGAAGGGCGTGGTCTTTTGACTGTTTAATCAATTGCCTGCGAATGAAGCTTGTGAATCATTTCGTTCAAGAGCTCGCGCATTTTACTTGACATCTGATCTTAATTTCATCATCATTTAGAAATTTCTATTGCTCGGCGGTATGAAGCCACCCATTGATCTCGTACATTTGGGTTTGATTGCTGGTGCTACAGCCGGCGCTCTAATTGGTCACTCGCTCGTGGATCCGGATATTCGCAGATACACGCGAAGAAACTTTCTTTTCAATCAAGCACTTAACAACACACGATAAGTTTGTTTTCAATCGTTCACTTCTAATCGTTCTACTTTACGTCTTCTTCAACGTCTCAAAGCTCCGAAATACCGAATCGTGTTCCGTATCTTCTTGTCGGTGCTGGTACAGCATCATATTTTGCAGCAGTTACGATTCGAGCACGCGATCCCGAAGCAAAAGTTCTGATTATTGGAGATGAAGCCGAAAATCCCTACTCACGAACTCCAATGTCAAAAGGTGCGTCTTTTAAAGTTTTGTTTACATAGTTCGTATCTCTCAGAACTCTTATGGTACGGTGACAAAAATGTGGCCAACAATCTGCAATATCGATCTTTAAACGGTCGTCAAAAAGATCTGTTTTACGAAGTCGATGGTTTTTACGTGAAACCCGAAAATTGGAAGGATTTTGCTCACGGTTGTGTTTCGGTTATTAATGGAAAGAAGGTCTGGAAAGTGGACACAGCACAGAGGACAGCGATTTTGGATACCGGTGAACGAATCAAATTCGACAAATGTTTGATTGCAACAGGTGAGTAGCGACATTCTTCGATTTCTCTGAACTACAAACATTCAGGAACCAGGCCAATAAAATTGAATGTGTTCAACAAACCGGAGCTTTCAGATCATGTTCACACTCTTCACACTGTAAGACGAACGATCTCACCAATACTCATTTGTTTAGATTGCCGATTTTCGAAAACTGGAACCCGCATTACAACAATCGAAATCAGTTGCCATCATTGGTGACGGGATTTTGGCTTCAGAACTCTCGTATGCGTTGAGTCGACGATATCAAAAAACCAATGATTTGGAAGTCGTGCAGATTTACGAAGAAGATGAAGTGTTGCAACAGATTCTGCCTTCTCGTCTTCGTGAAGATGCTACGAAACAAATGTTCAAGTTGGGTGTTCGTTTACTAAACAGCTCCACAGTTCAATCTGCTGATGTACAGCCCAATGGGAAAGTGGAGTTGAGCGTGAGACGTGCGGATGGCACGAAAGAGAAGATCAGGGTGGATCAAGTTATTGTCGCTGTTGGAGCTGAACCGAACGTTGAGTTGGCACAATCGTCAGATTTGAAACTGGATACGGTAAGCATTTTGGTTGTACATCTAATCGTATTTGTAGAAAAATGGCGGGATTTTGGTGAACGAAGAATTTCGCGCTACTCCCGACATATTCTCTGCCGGCGATGTGAGTTCGTTCAACGATTTGAACTTGGGACAACGACGACTAGAACACGTTGAACACGCCGAAATCAGTGGTAGAGTGGCTGGCGAAAACATGTCGGGCGGTAAACGAACTTATCCACGACAAGCATCTTGGCGTTCGGCTGTCAGTCCCTATGTTCATTTCATTGGAATTGGCAAAGTGGATTCATCAATGAAAACGGTTGTTGTTTTGGCACAAAAAGACGAGGTTTGATTTACCGAAACCCCACCACCATTAGCGTTTGTTTTAGAAGGTTGATGAAGAGTTACGAGCAGTTGCTTTCTACATTGAAAACGACAAAATTGCCGGCGTTCTACTTTACAACGTTTTTGACGATGGAGTTCTGATGGCACGCAAAATCCTGCGAGATGGAATTGAAGCCGCACGTATTCCAGAAGTCTGTCGATTGTTCCACTTGTACCCACTGGACAAGGACGAGGACTTGGAGGATACGCCGACAAGTGAAACAGAAACCGAAGAATAGGATGTTAAACGGATTAGGTTATTACTAGAACTTGTTGTTACTATTTGGTTGTTATACCGTTGATCTGTTTGTTTTGCTCATTTATTCAACATAAACAAAATCAAGTACAAGATTACGATTGCAAATATCGACCCATAACGCTTTCTAATGATGATTGAAGCTAATTGTCATTGAAAGAATAAATAAGTTTACAGACGGGATTATAAAGTGAAAGATAAAGCCAATGATTCAGATGCTTTGTTTCTTCACTTATTGACTCGTTCATTCTTTTGCAATTCGAACACTTTGAAATTGTTCTATAACGCCGACTGATTAACTGATAAACCGATTAACGCGTGTTTTCCGACTCGTTTCTGCACAGGCAATATCTGTCTATAACCTCCTCCAATTATCATGACTTTTCCACCGAATGGCAAATCAACGTTCGTCAATTCTCTCAATTTGCAATCAATGATCTCCATTGCATATTTTGGAACCATGGATATTTCATCAATTATAAACACTGTTGTTTCACTCAATTTTCGACCGCATTTGTTGTGCAGTTTCGCATTCGAATTTGCGTGCTTATCCAAATCAAAAGGCAATCCAAAATTTCTGTGCATAGTTCTAACGTCCAACATCAAATCCGCGGCAATTCCCATCCAACTCGAACTCTTATACTTTATTCCTATTCCTCTCAACATGTGGCAAATTGTCTCGTACGTAAACGTTTTTCCTGATCCTGCTGGACCATCAATGATCACACAACTGTTTTTCAATTTTCCCGCTTTAAACTCTTCGATCTTTTTAATGATGTAATCTACGACTAATTTCTGATGCTCATTCATTTTTTCGTAGAGTTCAATTGCTTTTGCTTTTTCTTCCTCTTCATTCCAAAGCTCGACATCATCAAAATTAACGTTCGGCAATGCAATATCGTAATTTTGCAATGACAATCCGTTAATTTGCAATTGTCTTCCAATATCCGCTTTTGCCAAATTTTGAGCTCGATCAACCGAATTTCCGCGATAAACGAAATCTTCTACATGCTCTCTTGGTATGTATCCTATAACTCTTACGTTCGAAACTTCGCCGTGAGTCAAGATCGAAACAAACAGTTCTCGCAATTTAATCGGAATCGAATGAGTCACTGCTTCAGCAAAGTACTTCATCCATTCGTCATCATTATCAATCAACCCTAATTCTCTTGCTGCATCCTCAAATTTATCAAAAACTACATTATCGACAGTCAAAAGATCTTTCCAACTTTCAGGTCCTTGAACATGCAACAAAAGTAATCGCAAATAGAACAATTTGCCTTGTCTCGGATGCGCTGTAAACATTCTTCCAATAGACGGCTTTGCTACTTTTCCCGTTTTACCGCCTTTCACACTCCAAATCATTTTACTTCCTTCTTTCTTGAACGTATAATGCTCTGGAATTTCGTGATAACACAGTTTCTTTGCTTCATGATCTTGTTTATTCAATTCGAACCACGCAGTTAAAGTCGTGTGTTTTGTCGAAGCCGCTTGCGATTTTTCTTTAACGCTTTCATCTGGCTGATAATAAACAATTTGCTGATCAGGCAACTGCAAATTCAATCTCGTTACTGCATGGCTCTTTTCGTCTAAGTTCAGCTCGAACAATCGCCAAAATGCTTCATGCGGAGTCACGTATCTCATATCAACGTACTTTTTGATCTCATCATAAACTACTTCGTCTTTTCCGTTTACTGAGATAATCATTCGTGCGCAATCATGTCCTTTGTAAACGTATTTGTACAAATACTTGACCGATTTTACTGTGGCACAAACTTCGACGTTAATATGAGCGTCGTACTTAAGACTCATGTACTTATTGTACGGAACAACCCATCGGTTATCGACAATGATTCCATTCCATACCTTATGAACTCGATCGTTATCTCTTCTTCTGTATTGTGCATAACTATCATTTCCGATTTCTGTTTCATTTCTGAACTCTTTCGGGGAACCTTTACTACAGACTGCTTTTCCATCTTTTTTTCCATGCAAACGCAATTTGGATTCAAAACTCCGCAAGGTCCATGAATCATGTTCTGAGTGATAATCATGAATAATCTCGGCTCTTTCTCTTCATCAGACAATTCAGCGCAAACAATTTCGTCAATATCTTCAACTGTTTCGATTCCGTCTTCTTTATCCAAAATCGAAGGCAAACGGCCATGTGGTAGACCTCTTTTCTGAAACTCAATGACGTACGTGTACGCCAAAACTTTTCCAAAAACATTTCTTTCTTTTGCATCTTTCATAAACTCTTTGAAGTTCATGTTAAAGACGCGATCAATTAAATCCGGCTTATCTTGGGGTTTGTTTCTCGGAAGCAAGTTTCTCGTAATCTCAGGCCATTGCGGGCTGCAAGTAAACGTGATAAATAAACTCGGTTTTCCAAATCTTCTGACTAAAGCCATTGAATCTTGATAACCTTGTTAGCAATGTCTCGGACTTCCTTTAAAACTCGATGGCAAAACCAAAGTCTTTCCAACATTCTTTCCTTTATCATCGGCTGTTTCTTTTTACATAATCGTGCAATGTCTTATAGTTTTCTGCTTTCATTTCTGATGCATCCGGATATAATCCAAACGATCCTGCTCGATTTTCACATACGCATAAACTAAATATTGTTGGTACAAAGTTCCACCAAGTCTAATTGGACTAAAACTCGTTAAACCAAGATTCGAATCTAACACTTTATTCCAGTCAAATGCAAACACCGGCATTTTCTCATCGTTCTTAATCATTTGACCGTACAAATTCTCAACAGCGTAATTGTAACGAACTTGGCTGAACAATAACGCAGCACTTTGTCTGATTGCAGTCATATATCGATAGTACTGATTAAACGTGATTTTCTTTCCGTGTGTATTCTTTAACTCCACAACCATTTCCGCAATGATGGCGCAACAGTCTACCGGACAGTAAACACAAAAGAACAAAATGCGCTTTTTAAAGCACTAATTTCAATACAATTAATAAAACGACTTTCACACATTAACGGAATTAATTCACTACTTATTGCCGCACTTTCACCAATGCGCAAAGGAGCTGCAAAAGTTAAAATTGCTCAAATCGATCACAAATGAGAAAGTAGAGGCTGGTTTATTCGATCGATGCAAAAACAAATCCTAACAATCAAAAACAATTGCAGAAATGAAATACAAAACTCAAAAAAATTTACAAAAACCCCGTGGATGTTCGGAATTGAACTCTTTACCATCAGTTCGAAAGCAAACGCATAGCCGCTCGACTATAGATGAACACATTTTCGCTCTGCGCTCAGCGAACAAAACGAACGCGAAATGCAGCGCAAAGGGCGCTCACCAAAAAGCGTATTTTCGTATCTCGAAAATACAATTTTTCCTATCAACGAATTTGCATTTCGCTTAACCTGCTAATCATGCTGATCATTTTGATACCAAAATCAGCGAATTCTATAGACGCATTTTCGAGATCTCACAGCCCTGACCCTCTTACTAATAAAGAGATTCCGTAAAGTTACACAAGTTCGCGTTGATACATCCGGAATATGAGGTAAAATACAGAGAGAACCAATAGAATGAATGCCCCGACAACAGTGTACAACCCAAAACACGCATGATTGTAAACTGACTGATCGAGACCAGGTACGAGCAAAATCGCAACGAGAATGCCTACACAAGCAATAGCAATCGGAACAAATTGCAAAGCGATCAAAACAGAAAAATTTAGTTTGTTTGTTATACTTCTAAGATCGATGCTTTTTACAACAACAAAGAAGAAAAGCAATGGTTATTGGTATCATTAAACCACAAATTTCTGCGGTCGGATTTGGAGGACCAACACAAAAATGAACTATAAGTAGAAGGGCAATGGCTCCAACAAATGCAATAGCAAGCACAACTAATTCCAATAGTAGTCGTGGCTTCTAAATTTTATAATCACTATTCTAAGTGAAAATCCACTGACATTTTTAGACATATCCCATTTCGAAATAAACAAAACCGAAAGTTTTTCCCCTCACTTCCCACTTCTTTAAAACTTCTCTAAAAGTACTTACGTTAGTTCGAGTTGACAATCGCGCCCCATTACCTTGCTGCGGGTCTATACGTCTCTTGATTTCGGTAGCCATTGTGGTAAAAAGCTAAAACGAGGATAAAGTAAAGAATCTAAAATTCAAGTCGCTTACCTCGTCGACGTTGAGCGCAACTCGAGCGGAGGTCTCCATGAACGGGATCGACAATTTATCAGCAAATGCCCAAAAAGTGAATAAATGATCTGATTTGAAAATTTGACTTACTTTGGCGGTATGGTAGTCGACGGCGCGTTCTGTTGAGCGATCTGACTTGTTGCCAACCAAAATCTTGCTTACATCATTCAAACCATAAAGCTGAATCTCATTAAGTAACTGCTTCAAATTGTTGAAAGACTCCTAAAAAAACGAGAAAATAGGTGAAAGATTTATAGCATCTACCTGATTGGTAATATCGTAAACAGCGATAATTCCATGAGCGTTGCGGTAGTAGCTTGAAGTAATTGTGCGGAAGCGTTCCTGATCGGCTAAATAATCAAAAACATGAAAAAATATTAATCGGAAAGTACTAACCTGTGTCCCAAATCTGAAGTTTGATGGTTATGCCTTCAATCTCGATTGTTCGGATTTTCTGAAATCAGTTGAAGTTAATGTAATATAACCATGAAATGAACTTACAAATTCAACACCGACGGTCTGAATGTACGGCTCACTGAACACTCGATCGGAATAGCGCCACATCAAAGCTGATTTGCCAACATTCGGATCACCGATCAACAACAATTTGAACAAGTATTCGCTGAAACAAATGTGGCTGAATAAGATGAAATCTGTAAACAACTCACTGTCGCGGAATTTCAGCGGCCATCTCAATCTCAAATCGTTCAACAATTTGAAAATGAGCAAATGAACAAAAGAACAGTCAAAGGAATAATGCGAATCGCGCCCTTTCAAAGATAGTCTATCAATTGATTTGTCAACCGACGATTTGAGTCATAAAAACCAACGATCCACGGAGTCCAGCGAACTGACGATTACAAGTTTGTACCACCGCTTTGGTATACGCCGAACCACCGAACACGAATTTAATGGAGAAGTCGACCCCCGAGTTTGTACCACCGCAGCGTCGAGTCAAGGACGTGCAGGCCACCGATCCGAACAAAATGCCAAGCCGTAGTGAGAGACGACCGATGATCTGGACGAGGTTGAGCAGAGTTGATCCCTGAAGTCGTGGATTCGGCCGCTGAGTAGATCAAGTGCAAATTTACAAAGAAGATGAAGTGTTGCAACAGATTCTGCCTTCTCGTCTTCGTGAAGATGCTACGAAACAAATGTTCAAGTTGGGTGTTCGTTTACTAAACAGCTCCACAGTTCAATCTGCTGATGTACAGCCCAATGGGAAAGTGGAGTTGAGCGTGAGACGTGCGGATGGCACGAAAGAGAAGATCAGGGTGGATCAAGTTATTGTCGCTGTTGGAGCTGAACCGAACGTTGAGTTGGCACAATCGTCAGATTTGAAACTGGATACGGTAAGCATTTTGGTTGTACATCTAATCGTATTTGTAGAAAAATGGCGGGATTTTGGTGAACGAAGAATTTCGCGCTACTCCCGACATATTCTCTGCCGGCGATGTGAGTTCGTTCAACGATTTGAACTTGGGACAACGACGACTAGAACACGTTGAACACGCCGAAATCAGTGGTAGAGTGGCTGGCGAAAACATGTCGGGCGGTAAACGAACTTATCCACGACAAGCATCTTGGCGTTCGGCTGTCAGTCCCTATGTTCATTTCATTGGAATTGGCAAAGTGGATTCATCAATGAAAACGGTTGTTGTTTTGGCACAAAAAGACGAGGTTTGATTTACCGAAACCCCACCACCATTAGCGTTTGTTTTAGAAGGTTGATGAAGAGTTACGAGCAGTTGCTTTCTACATTGAAAACGACAAAATTGCCGGCGTTCTACTTTACAACGTTTTTGACGATGGAGTTCTGATGGCACGCAAAATCCTGCGAGATGGAATTGAAGCCGCACGTATTCCAGAAGTCTGTCGATTGTTCCACTTGTACCCACTGGACAAGGACGAGGACTTGGAGGATACGCCGACAAGTGAAACAGAAACCGAAGAATAGGATGTTAAACGGATTAGGTTATTACTAGAACTTGTTGTTACTATTTGGTTGTTATACCGTTGATCTGTTTGTTTTGCTCATTTATTCAACATAAACAAAATCAAGTACAAGATTACGATTGCAAATATCGACCCATAACGCTTTCTAATGATGATTGAAGCTAATTGTCATTGAAAGAATAAATAAGTTTACAGACGGGATTATAAAGTGAAAGATAAAGCAAATGATTCAGATGCTTTGCTTCTTCGCAAAGCGAACCCAATGCTCAACAGTTTGACGCCCCAAATCCATTACAATCGAACGAGATTCTCGATGGGCATTCGCTTGTTCACTACGTGTTTCCAATGGTCGAACACTGTACTCTTCGTCTGAAGTTGTTTCCTCTCGCCAACCCTCAGACGAGTCGTAGAGCGGATTCACGCGCATCATGAATTCGCATAACTAGAAATCCAATAGTTTAACATCAGATACCGAGAGGTCGCTATGGAAGAGCGAAATCTTTCTCACCTGCTCGAAATCACGACTTTGCATTTGCAGACTTGAGCGAACGAAATTGCCGTTACGTTGCGATTTCACGGACCGCGTAGACATTCGATTGGAACGTTGACCGTGTGATTTTCTGCAACATATGAATAATCGTTGTTGTGTTCCCACGAACCTGGACATCGTAGCTCGACTGTTTTGTCGCTGGAAACCGCGTTGTTTTCGTCGCTTGCGTATTTGGTATCTCAGTTCTGCACACGTTAACACCTCACGATAACTCATACGCATCCGTTCGTTAAAATAAGCGTAGATAAACGGATTTGCCAGATGTGTGAACAACCATATCTAGAAGGATGGGCTTAAAAACATGTGAATTCAAACACTCACTAAATGAAGAATAACAAAGTGGTTATCCGAGATTATTTCACGAATATACGGTTTTGCAAAGTACAAGATTGACGATATGGTGCATAACAAGGACGGATAGAAGAATTGAAATGTGAGCCTTGCCTTAACGTATTTCCCTATTAATCCAAGATTCAAAGAACGTACCTGCTTGCGAAAACGATTTGCACTATTCTGATTCAACTTGTTTTTGTTGATCTTCTGTTTGACTTGACGAATCTTCAATAGCACCAAAGTTGAGCATATCCATTGAAGCAAAACGCTGACGACATTAATGAAGAGTGTAAGAGCAACGAATACAGCTGAAAACATACAACTCGTCTTAGCAATGTTAATTGCGATATTAACCCGGTCGACGTGCACTTTTCCTGATATAACTGATTGACCACATGTCCAATCCGTTTCCCATTAAGGGATCGGGAAAAGTCCCAATTGATGCTGAAACGGTAAAACTTTTCAATCCAACTGTAAATAGAATTACCGGCCAGCAAACCGATGATCCACGTTGAGATTGAAGCAAAAAGTGCAACTGATACACGATTGAACAGTTTGGCTCGTGTGCTATAGAAACAAATGGCAACACAACGGTTGAGACCGAGATACGCGTAACTAACAACTCCAGCGGTCCATGCGGTAATTTCCAAAAAAACTAAACCCAATTGCAAGACGTTGTATTCGTTTTGAACGCTTGTTATATAGTTTTCTACACTTGCACGAATAAACTTTTCGGGTGTCGGCATCATTGTTCGCATTACTCTAGACATGTGGTTTAAGAACTGTTTTTAAACAATAAGCTACCTTTTGACCGTCAAGTTTCCATTCTTTGTCGGATTCGAAAAGCTTTCAAAATGGTCAGCTTCTAGTGGTGACTCATCACTGCGAATAGTTGGGAATGCTACCAAACTGTTTGTTGAATTGATTGGATTCGTTATTGCCAATTCCTTTGGATTGCATAGCAGAAGAATTCCACAAGCAATGCCGGCCAGAACTGACATGATTGCATCTGCAATTGCAATGTTTGCCTGAAAAAAAAAGAGCTCATATTATTGGACTCATATTCAATATCACCATAATAGAATAAGCCGATAGACGAAATACTCGTCTGCCAATTAGTAACGATGCGGTGATGCCGTTACAAATCAAACCGGAAACTCCCAGTATGATATAAACTACCGCAACGACAGTTGGCGATTCCATCGTGTTTGAGAATTAGAACTTAAGTTGTGCCCCGTTGTTTTTAGTCATCCTTCGATATGTGCCTCATTGCTCATCGAGTAAACGTTTAAAAGTAAACGGCTTCTAAACCGACGAACTGTATTCGTAATCTTTTGGTTTGATATCATGAACAAATTCTGAATTAAATGGACGACACGTTTTTGGAGTTTGGCGAAAACGAGTCAATTCACTGGTGCGTTCGACTATTCCAGCCGTAAAATATTTTATAGCCCAAGAAGTGGATGATTAGCTAGAAGTGAAATAGGAAAGGAAAACTGATTTGCACGATAATACGATACGTCAATCCGCGTAATAACAACATGTTGATTAGAAATAGGAGCAAGAATCGAAGTCATTACATCTTCAAGAACGTCTTTGATAGTTAACAGAACAATCGTCTGAAATCACAACATAAACGAGATCTCGTGCGACCGTCATTTTGTGAGGTGATGATTTAACGTTGTATATTAAACTAAGCAATAACATCTGTGAGAAGCAATCAAATATTGGGGTTGCTCTCAAGTTGAAACGGAAAATAACGGTCATGCAAGAAGACAGGAAGACCGAACCACAGGGCGAGTAAATAAAATTGGTGGTGTGAAATTTTTTCCGGACCATTTACATTGAGTTCAATTCTGCACAACAATACGAAGAAACATAGTCATAAGTGAAATATCAGCCAGTTGTGATGCAATATTGACATCCGGCTTTTAAATAGAAGCACCTAACAAACAAAATTTGGCGAGAGAATGCCATGACTTTAATGTCATTAACTAACGATATCGCATTTGTAATTGATTAAGGTCGTGGATTGTGACAAACAAGTGCATGGAATCAGAAAGATCTGCGTACTCTATAGATTTTGTCTCAAGGTTTTGTTTCAAAAAACAATTCAAATTCGAAAACAATTGAAAGTGAAGATGCCAAAAATTGGTTTGAGCCAAAGTCGAGAGTTTAAGTGGCTATTGAACCGTTTGTTTTGGCTAATTTCGTTACCTAAACGCAACAATTCTACGAGCTAACAACCTCGCAGATGTTCAGTCAAATGTCGAAAATCAATTGTACGAGAAGGTCAGAAGTGACGAAGATGAATGAAGGTGTTCCAGTCGATTTCACTAACCAGATTCGCTCGTATAAACGCAATTTTGAAACAACAATTAACGACCGTGTAAAAGTAAGTTCGAAAAAACAATAAATTTTTAATGAACATGTGAGATTTCGTGTTGGCCGTACTATTGGACTAAAATCATTGGTGTTTAAGAATTGGAATTCGAGCAGACGTCAAGACTGATATTTCGAAACAGAAGTGCGAGTTATGTGTTGACTACAAAGTTTGATACAAAAACGATTCATGGTCGGTTTTTGCAGCCACAGATTGGACCTAATAACTGTTTGGAGATTGGCTCTCATTTGAGAGTATTTGTACTGTGCTTTCTGCGAAGAAAAAGATCGAGAGCGAAATGAAACAGTCAATTTGATGTTGAACTAGTGGATGCGCCAAATTGACCGCTTTAAACTTTTGATTGTTTGATAACAGGAGTACATAAAAGTGGAACTCAGATGTTAAAAATATCGTGCTATTAACTTCAAAAAGGACCCCAAGTACGCACATCAAAGTGACGAACACGCACTTGTCGGACCGAAACAAAACGCGAGAACAACTTCGATCTTCGAGATTCCTGTAATCAGAACTCGGAATGCCATAGGCTTGCTAACGGCACGTACCGAAGTGGTCGGCCTCATGTTTTCCTGTTTCGTTCGTGATGGGTAACTTTCGGAAGGCGGTCGCTCGACATATTCGCAGCCGTTCGACAATGAGACGTCAATTGAATTTGCGGTGAGACGAGATACGGACACGGCAGATGCCTCGACTTCGCGCTTACATGGAAAACGAAATCGCGCATAAGGTTAACGGACGGAGGAAGCGAAAGCAGTTTGAGATTCTCTTTTCGGTGGATGTGTCCACGAAAAACTCTCGGCAAAAGACTGCGAATTCCACAATGTTTTAGGATAACACGTTACAAAACGACGGTACTTCCTTCATAATATTTTTTCTATTGACACAAAACTTCCTCCAATCTATAGTTAAGAAGGTGAAAGCAATAAACAACTCAATTTGCATTTTTGTTGTCGAGTAAATGGAAACATTCTCGAAAATCTGCAAACAAGTTAGCGAATACAAAAACTCTATTGCAACGCTCAGCTTCCATTTCGGCAATTTAGCGTGTTGGTTGATAAATGTGTGTCGATGAGAATTTGAAAAGAAGAACTCTCAAAATTAAATGTCGCGCAAATTGCTTTAAAATTCATGATTAGAATGCGCTCTCTCCACTAGCTTCATAGTTTCGTTTGTTGTTTGTTTCTATAGACATCGTGACAAGTTCTTTAATTTTACTCTGTTGACTAGTACATTTGTTCAAATATAAGAACACACATCGACTGTTCATTTCAGATTACCACATCGACGTTATTCAAGTTTGCTTAAGCAGTTTGACCGATCATACACTACTCATCGCTTTGACTCGTGTACCCAACGACCTATGTTATTGCTGCGATCTTTTTAGGTCTAGTCGTCTTTCTTACAACTCTTAATCTATTTCTATCGGGTAAAAGTTTCTGTCGATTAGTTGACTTTCATTTAACAAAGTAAACGACAACAAAAACATTTACCGCCATGATCTATCCGTGTCCGTACGCCTGTTATGAGTATACAATGAATCAACGTGTTGGTGATTTGAAAACTCTTTTCGTTCGTTTCTGATGTTGAAAGATGCGCCGTTAAGTGTTTCTTATCCACTTCTGTTACGTCCGGTACACCTGTGAACTCATCCGTCGTATGTTCGTCGCGAAATCACAGACTCACAGAATCGAGATTCACCCGTTGAACGGGAAATTCGATTGTATATGTTGAAACGTCAAATCTCATGATTAACATTCGGCCAGAACTCGCACCAATTCTCTTTTGATTCCTCCAAATTCCGTTTGTAAATACATAACAATTCTTACAAACCATCGATTATAAACTCAAAATATTTTCGTTCAACATCAAATGAAACGAAAGTGGACAAATGATTGAGTATATAGCAAGTAAAACAAGAATGCAGAAAAATTGACTGAAATTAGTGTTCCATTTCGTTTTCAGTAGAAGCAGTGCTAGAAGTGAGCGTTGTTTGAATTTTACGAGGTCGTGGAGTTGCAATGTGGATTGGGGGTTGTGTAGGCAAAGATGGTGGTTTTGTTGTTTGCGATTTGGATGCCGATTTTGCGGTCTGAAAAACATTACGATTAAGCAAAAGTAAAAGGAAAAGGCTCACTTCATCTTTGATTTTCTTCAATGGTGGCGAAGCACATCGTTGAATTTTCAAGTCGGTGGGAACCAACTCATCAGTGCGAATGTGCAGAAAGATATTAAAAGCTTCCATTGACGAGATGGCCAAAACTTTTCCATCGGGAGTCCACGAAATCGAAGTCAGATTGTCGTATGTGAGATCGTAGACAAAGCCAATGGGTTTGGCGGTTTGAGAATCGTAGAAGAGAATCGATTCCGAACACATGACGGCGAAGAGTAGTCGATACGGAAGTCCGCAGATGTTTTCCGTAGTGTCGGTTCGCAATTCGAACTTCACCGGAGCAACGGCGACCATCAACGTCGGCTTGTCCGATGGATAGAAAACAAACGGACGAGTACGCTCGAAATCACAGCGACGGAAAACGTATGTTCCATAAGTAAACGACTTCGATGATTCCAATTGACCAGCTAAACAAATTCAATGATCAAAATAAATGGCCACGACATACCGGGAGCAAAAAGAAGTTCACCGCACGGAGAGAAATCGGGAGTTCGAGTCAAAGTGATCACGTGTTGATCGAAGAAGAGTTTGTACTTCTGAAACCGCAAGCAATCATTATGATGATAATTGCAACTCACATTTTGTGGATATTCGTGATTGTCAACAACAGTTCTTGGAATCGTGATTTGATAGCAAGTTCGCAACACTTGTCCTTTAGTCGAATCCAAGATGTCCAATCGACGATCGGCAGACATCGTGACGATGTAACGACCATTTGGGTCCCATGTAAGACCGCAAATCACGCGACGAAATCCACGATTTATCCAAAGATTTCGACCTTAAAAATCAAAGTGCAATCAAAAAAAAGTAGTGGAACTTACCGTTTTTAGCGTTGGTCAAGTAAATATCGTTCATTGCAGCCGTACAGATCATGGTAGAGCACGGACTAAAACACAAGTGAGAAACGTCGTTGTCGTGATGAATTGGCATGAAAGCACGTTGCCAGTTCTCTTTGTTCGGTGGAATTTCGAACTGCGCTGACTCATCAGTCAATGGCTTCTCTGTTGGCATCAAGTGGTCCAAACTTCGTGGTTCGATTTTCCAGATGCACATCATTCCGTTGACGTCAGTTGACGCGATCAAGTTTCCTAGAAGAATCTTAGCACATTTAACGAGCACTGGGTTTACCGTCCGGTGAGTACTTGGCGAAATTCAAAGTTGCTTGATGTCCGATCAAATTGGCGACAAAATTCACAGTCAATTCGTAAGCACCATTTGATTCTTTCTGAGTAAAACTTAACTCCCAAACTCGAACTTCCACTTGAACACTCGCTGTACAGATTTTGTACAGCATCTGCACCTGTTCGTTCGACTTGTACTGACCATCCGGCATCTTCTGTTGCACGTCGATTGACATGATCGGTTTCTTGTCGTGCCAGAAAATGAGCGGCATGTAGTGATCGATGGTTTTTGGAACATTTGCCGGCAAATCCATTTCATCGTCTTCCTCCTCGACCTCAACCGACTCCGACGGCTTCTCGTTCTCATCACCAATTGTAATCACTTCCGTTGACTCCTCACTTTCTACCGAATCTAAAAGCCAAACAAAATAAAAAAAAAAACCTAAAAAACAATTCTCTACCTTTCGACTCATATTCTTCGTCCACAATACTTTCGGATTCATCACCCGATTTGAACGTCGAATCGTCCGAATCGGTATCCAAATTCTCCGGCGCTTTGTTTACGTCCATTTTGATTAAACTTGTTGTGAAATAAAAGGAACAAAACAGAAAACTTTCATTTCAAAAACGCCTCGAAACCGCCGCCTTCAAAATGGCGTCGTGTCGGGAATCAGAGCGCCAATATTCTCAAGTTACTTTATTACAAGGACTATTCAATTGAAGGTACAACAACGATTTTGAAGAAATATTTTCATTGGTTTGTTTCAATAGGAGATCACCATTAAAGCAATTCGAGAGTCTTATAAAAGACATTGTTAAAATACGAGTTCTCATTTGCGCGTTCGAGAATAACGATCATTCACATGGTAATTGAAATCTCCACTGGTACCAACGATGATCGACGTCGTTCAGCCGGTGGTTTCAATTTTTGCCATCGAGACGAAGAGGAAGGAGAATTTGAAAGAGCTCGACCAAGTGGACTCTTCGCCTTTTCTACAGGTTCCACGAGTAGCAGTTTTTCGGGAAGCATAGGCTGAATTGAATCCACTGACGTAGATGGCTGTTCAGCGCAAACGATCGACGCTTCTGCTGACGAGTTGTTCTCCATCGCCAATTGATTTGCTTGTAGTTTGGTCATGAACAAATTTTCAGCTTTCACTGCACTAGCCAGCATTTTGAAGGTTTGCTTTGAAGAGCTTTGCAAATACGCATAATACGGGTATAAGTTGATTTGCACGATTCGAGATCGTTTCGTCAAATAGTTTTCATCAGATTCGAACAACGAGACGGCACGTTCGCTTTTGTCTCGTTGATAGTTCACTCGACGTTCCTGGTTGTTTTCATCGATGGTGAACCTTTTGTCCGATTCCAACCAGGGATTGTAAGGACGCTTATTGTGACAACTACTATGCGGGATTGTGCCAATGAAAATCGGGATAGTAAGACTGCAAACTTCGCCTGAAAACATTTCGATTAAGAGATCAATTTCCAGTATTAGCGTTTACTCCCAAGTTGTTGAACTTTGATCAAAATCTGATAACCAACTGAGACGGCAAATTTACCAACGTGAATGTGTTCGAATGTGCTCGGTCGTACGGTAGCAGCAGCAAAATTTCGATTAATCGTCGTAGTTGAATGGGAATCTAATGATGGATAAACAGAAAATCCCGACAAATGTTAAATCCAGATCTTATAAGCATCAAGACACAATTAAACGAAGAGTGTTTGTAGTATGATGCTTATTTGCAGATACTGGTTTTGTTTCGCATTTGTCGGAACATCTCACTTACCACAATACATGCAAAGCGTTTCTTCCTTTACTTTCAAGATTTCCGTTGAAAGCTGATTGTACGACTGAAAACCATTAGATTACTTGATCACACGAATTACGACGTACAGTTCGTTCATTCGTGGAAAATCCGGCGAGTTTTGGCGAACTTGTCGACATCGAGTATACGCTCACAATCTTCTGCATCACAGCCGTTACACTGTCCAATCGTCGAGAACTGTTGTTTGTGATGCTTCCCGTCAATGCAATATTCTCGCCGCAAACGTAAGCCGATCGTTCAAGATTGATCGTAACCGAAATTCGTCCTCTTGTTGAGCACGGAAGAAAGAAAGTGTAGTTATTGCGATTCTGAGCAGAGAAAGATAATCGTTCGAGATACTTTTGAGGATCCACATAATCCAAATGTACTGGCGAAACGACTGTAAATCCTCGGATTGTTGAAAGTGGACGAACTTTATTTTCTGAATGAGTGTTGAATGATGAAGTTTCGGGATTATCTTACGTGGTGTTCCATAAGTCAGACGAGCTTTGATTGAATACGTTATAGTCAAAGAGCGGCTTTCAATTGAAGTTTCCAAATTCAAAGGCAATGTTTCCTGAATACGTGTGATTGAGTTCGAATAGTCATCTTGAATACCTTGAACTGAATCGAATATTCATTACCGCCTTTGTAATCGATTACTTTGGTTCCCAAATCAACTGTCTTGTCCCAATATTTGACGCTTTCAATTAAGGTTTCCTAAACTTGAATGTTAACACAAGTTCCAAAATAATTACTTACGTTTTTCGGATCGTAGAGATTTCCAATGCCACGAAAATACAAACGAATCGGGGATAATTGGACATCACGATTCAAATAGAAAAAGATCATGCCTTTCAATTCATCTCCCGGCTGATATGCGCCTTCTTTTTCGAAAAGAATGTTGAAGGATTTGAACGTAACGGTATGATCTTCCATGACAAGAATCCCACTACGGTACGCGACCAACTAGAGATGGTTGAGAAAATTGAAGATTCGTTGAAACGAAAGAGTTTTCAAGCCGGTGCGAATCTAATGAACTCGTTTAAAATAAAACAATTTCTTTTTTAAGTCGTCTGTTTACGTCTGCTGGGTTCTGTATCTCACATAATGGTTGTGCCATGAACGGTCCGGTTTCACGCAATGTTCTAAGGGGATGAATGCAGAAGCAAGTCACGAGTTTCGCAATTCGTTAACACGCTAAAACACTCGAATACAGTAGTTTACGTAGATAAAGTGCCTACGTAACGTCGTAAAGGTTTTTGCGTTCATGAGTGCTCAAAATGTCTCCATATGCACGAGATTCTTCTGGTCGTCGTCATCACAAATCCACGAACGTAATCGATTGTCTTGTAGAAATGACGATGTTTAGCTAAAGTTTATGCAAACAACGGACGACATGTCATGAGTATTTGCAAGACGTTTCAAAGAGTAGTTTTTGAATCAAAAATAAAAGACTAATATTTTGTCATGTTCCTACCAAAAAGACACACACAACAAAAGCCCAGTCGAAATGTTCTTCGAAGATGTTTGAACGAAGCTATGTTATTGAAAGTAGTGGATAATTGTACTGTAGAGACTTAAAACGGTTATTTTCTTCGAGCCTTTTCTGAACACAAATACCACCAGAAAATATCTTCCGGTTTATAAGCACAACTTCGAGTGTATATCACGTGTTATTGCTGTTCGAGATGATGCCAAATAACAAACATCTCTTCCAATTGCACAAAGTTGATATTCACAAGTTAAAGGTTTCTGTTGATGCAGTTCCTTGCGGACATTAACGTCAAGTTTAATTAGCTGCGAGAAACAACGGTTCGCAATTTCCGCAAGGTCTCTTATCATTTTGTGCATTCCGATTGTTTTGATGAAAACAATATTAACAGTTTTCGTTGACTAACTTGATTGTTGTCAACTACCGAAGTTTAATTGTTAAGAAAAATTTCTGTCCGCTTAAAATATCAAACGGCCGCGAAGTGGTCTTACAAATTTCTACCTTGACCCGAATTTTTCTAAATTTCTTCTCGTCTACCCGTTGAATCGATCAACTAGTGGAGTAGTGTGAAGGCGGAGTTCGAGGCGAAGGTCAGCAACACACAAGTTGCTCACGAAAGAGCGACATCCTCAATTTTTGTACGAGTCGACTTGACCGCGGGTCAGCAGCCTTTGCGTTTAAGTCCCGTACCGTTTAATCTCAGGCTTCAATTGCGCTACCGAGAAAAAAATGCGATTCAATCGTTCGCTTCTCATTTTGTTTATTCTCCTAACAACTGCAGTTTGGGCCGAAGAAGATGAAAATGAAGTTACTGACGAGGAAAACACTGATGTTTCTCATGGTAACATTAAACTACGTTGGCAATTAACTGTTTTTAGGACTCGGAACTGATATCGATTGGGTACAATGGCCAAATGCCTTGGAAGTTTCACAAGAACAAAAGAAACCGGTCTTCCTCTTGGTTTTGAAATCATGGTGTGGAGCGTGTAATCGATTGAAAGAATCATTCAAAACTTCACCAAAACGAAAGGAGTTTGTTGAGTTGTCCAAACAATTTGTGATGGTCCACACAGTCGATGAGGAAGAACCAGGTTTGAAAATTTCATTTTTAAACTCTTATAAGCATATACTATTCTTCAGAAGACGACAAATACGCACCCGATGGACGATACATTCCCCGATTATATTTCATTGGTATGCTCGAAGATTCTCATTTTTTAGTTAAACGATTTTAGACCTTGATGGTGAATTGTTTCCAATCGACAACAAGAAGAACTATCCAAAGAATCGGTATGACATTTAAACATACTCAACGATTAATTCACATTGTAGATATTATTTCCCAATGGTTCCTGATGTTCTCAAAGCTATGAAACAAGCCCTGAAATTACACAAGAAATCGACCGAAGAAAAGCCCGAAAGTGAAGCAGAATCCGAATCCAAGAAGTCTGAAGACACGAAATCAGAGACCGAGAAGTCAATCAAAGAAGAAAAGAAAACTAAAGATGCTGAAAACGAAGGCAAGAAAGAAAAGAGTTCCGACAAGAAGGAGAAGTCTAAGGAAACAAAATCTAAAGATGAAAAGAAGGTAAGAAGTTGATGATCGTATGTGGAATGAATTGGTCATTTTAGGAAAAGAAGTCTGGAGATAATAAGACAGAAAAGACAAAGAAGGAAACAGCCAAAACCGATGCCAAAAAAGATGAGAAGTCGAAGAAAGATGAAAAGCCCAAGAAAACAGGAAAAGACAAAAAGACAGAACTTTAACGGAGCTCGTTGAGTAAATTGGGTGACTATTACGGTTAAATTGTTTTATTGATTAACTCACTTTGTTCATAAATGTAATTTGTAAGCAGCCATCGATTGCAATGAGTGTAAAGAAACCGCAAACCGTTTGTCACTTAATGTGGACTCGTCGCTACGAAGACGTTTAATGTCCGATGACTTCCGGAATTACGCGTGGTTGCGCGGCACAAGCGGCAATTTCTTCAAAAATACTTGTTTTCAATTTTGCTACCTTTGAGTGTACGAGTATACACGATTGACTTTGCAATCCACCGAAAGCTTTTCGGACCAAATCGGCTTTCCGGTTTATTGAGCGCAGCTTCTAAATTTTCTTGATGTGAATTTTGGTTTGCCATTCAATGGTTTCTAGTTTCCAACAAACGAAAGAGGAGCCGAAAGTTCGGAGGAGAAATGTGAGATTGCAAGTTCGATGAGTCGGCTCTTTGAAATCTCGAGCCGTTTACTTTATGGACATGTCCAGATAGTCCGTGAATTTAATTGAAGCGAACTGATGCATAGACACGATTCGTCTTACAGATGCTAATCTTTGGATTAAGCTTTCGTTGGCCTTAGTAACAAATGAATTCCGCATTGGCACTTAGTTCCAAGACGGATGTTTTTTAAATAATTTTGAACGTGAATAGAAAGTTGGTGTTTAATTTGAGCTCCCATATTTTATGTTTGCGTTTCATAATCGCTTTGCTGCTTTCCGAAATTGGTCACGATGATTTCTCACAGATTTTGGCTAGTTGTGCGAAATGACGTGTATTGCACTTGTTTTCGAAGTTTGCCAGTCGAAAGTAAGTTCAATGGTAACATCTGTTTAATATCACGTTTCGTGCAAACATCTTGCCAATTCAAAAGCAGATGTTCGGATTTGATTGCTGAACTTAAACATTTCACTGTCAATGGATTTCCAAAGCAGGAGATTAATGGATCCTAAAAGCCTCGCTTATTCTACATCTTTATTGCTTTGTTATAGTTGTTTAGATCGAAAAAGGCACTAAAGGTTTTTTCAATTTAAAAAAGCGAACCTTTTTGTTTGCAATAATTGATCAACTCGTTTGCTAACTCATGATTTCATCAGAAACTTCAGATCTATGAATTGGCTGACAGACTCAGAATGTAAGACACGTGTAGTCATGAGAAATCCATTCTTTCTCAAGTATTGCTGCTCCCTCGCAACATCCAAACCGACCTGCTTCTTTTGGCCAGGCATCACAAATGCTCTTGCACTTTTCTCTATTTTCGGAGCGTCGAAACGACAAAATTTCCACATTCATCGTATTGCGTGTCCTTGTGCTCTTTTAGTTTCTGCGGTTCGAATTGCGTGTTGTGTTTATTTGTCTTCTGTTCTGCACAATTTTGAAATCACTTACGTTACACTGTCAGGAATAGAGATGACTGAGAGCTTATCCGGCAAATACCACGTTCCGGCGACTCTACGACCGCTGTTAGAAGCATTTGCTCGCGAAACTCTTCGCTCACAACCCGCTGATTTGATTGAATTTGGCCGAACATTCTTCGATGCCCTGCACTTAACTCAAAAATGTAAGTTCCAATATGATCTCAATGTTCAATCGAATGATTACCAATACATTCATATAATGGAAATGTACAAACCAATTTGATAACAAAAGCTTAACGGAACTGATGAATTCTCTAGAGAAACCGTTTTTATTCCGTAGACTATGAAGCTGTTTACAGTAAAAAAACGTATATCATCAAGTTTTGAAAGTTGTGGCGGAGGGTTTCGGTCATATTTCAATTGCGTGAACAAATTGAATTTCGCCCTGAAAATTGCTATTTCGAGCAAAAAATAAAAACTACCTCCAAATCCTATCAATTTTACGGCTGACTTATTCGCATTGAGGGCGGAGCGTAACGAGTCACAAAGAGGAGGGTCAGGGAAAGTTGTGCCTGGAGCTCGCTGTCAGACAACGATTTGACAGTGTCCGACCTCGAGATAGCGGAAGGAAGAAAAGAATAAAATGAACGACGACTTAGTATTCGAAATGCACGAAAAATGAAAGTCGAGTGTATGAGCCAATTGACGACAGTGAACGAAAATGGAGAAGGCAACTCGAGCCCCCTCAACAGATCGGCTTTTGGGTCGGTAAATGAGTGCACATTCTTCTATTTGATGTTCCATTCCTGTATCCGGTATCTTAATTACGTCAAAATGAATTGAACGGAACAAAGAAAAGAATCGTGTGGGCGACAGCTTAGTGGGTTCGTTGGTAGGTCTTATCGGTGTGAGTTCGTGAAACGTTGGCGGTTGCATTCTCGGCGTCATAATACTTTGAGAATTAGAACGTTTACTTTATTTCGAAGATTATGTTTGAAAACGGGGCTTTCTATCAAAGTTGCGGTTATCGTTTTACGATTTAAAGTGCTCATTGAATAGTTCACGATGTTATTGACAGTTAAACATCGAAATTACGTGCATTTTCGTATTCCAAAATCGTCCGGTGTCGTTAATTATCTGCGTGTTGATGGTCGAATTCTAATGGCAAATTGGTATGTTCGTGTGGATACGAGTTAAAGCGAGAGGAAATGGCGGACTAAGAGAAAAGTCGACCATAATTGATTCCCAAATTGAACCAAATTTCAGTAGCAAAACCTTCGTCTCGGCGGCTAAGCATCAAAAACTCCGTTTGCCGTGTGCGAGAATGGTTAAGTTAAACACAAAGATTACGAGAATTCGCTTCTGAATATTCTTCCTTTTTCTCCTCCATTTGGAGTGAACAGCTGCAACGTCGACGTGACCTTTCTGGCGGGTTGCCTTAAGATTCTTGTCGCTTAAATACTGAGTGTATTAACGACCACATGCAATCCTTTCCTACTGAACAGGAAAATTGCGGCTTATGTGGATTTGGTTTGCTGGCATCCCGCTAATCGTGAAGGTGGCCAATCTCCGAGATTCGAGGTCTTTTCGCTGTTTGAAAACTGTTGTCTTCCCGTTCTCCTAATTGCGTTTGTTATTCTTATGAATGTTGTGAAAACATGAGCAATCGTATGCCAACGAATGAAATTAAAGAAGGCGTTGTAGGCTCAAATGTTTTCAATTAATCACCTTATCGAAACGATGAACATCAAAACATCTGCCGAAAATTGTGTTTTTGGAAAACAACAATCAGTGAATAGACGGATGCCAATTCGCGTAAGAAGTCGATTTCTGTTTAATTTAAACGATTAATTTCATTTGGACCACAAACTCTCGACGTTCGCAGTCGGATGTCGTGGGATTAATTCTGAAGTCCGCCATAATGTGTCTGAAAATGTTCGTACTCATGTGTACGTTTCCTTGTTTACGAGTTTTGGGAAGGTTTTCCAATTAGTCTGTTAATTAGACTCTTCAGTTTATTCGAGAGCTCTAAAGCCAAATCATTTCGGTGTTGATTGAAACGCTTCGAATAAGCCAACCAACTCACGTAGGTGGTCGGTTAAAGTTCTCCACTTTTGCTGTTTGGTTTGCGCATCAATGGACAGAAACGTCAACGGGTCATCTAAGTTCAATTACCATGAATGTTTTCGACCATTTTACGTGTTTACGATAATTTGTTAGAGTTTGATCGAAAAAAAGCGTTTAAATTCTAATCGTTTACTGTGTTTTAGCGCACCCTAAGACGGACGTTATCGGCGAAGAAAAACTATACGTAGAATTTCGTTCGAATCTCCAACAAAAACTTGCAGCTCGTGATTACACGTCGGATTTCAACAACAAGCAGGATCTTTTTGGCGACTCACAAGTGGCCAGTCAACGTGAAGTAGGTCAAGGCCCACTGCCCTTGCAACTACAATCGCAGACCACCGAGCCGGTGCCCGAAGCAACACATCGTTCTTCTACGAGACAAAGTTCTAATCGAAGTTCAACAAACAACAAAGGGATTACGAGCCGCAGCAACATGCAACAAGATCAACAATCACATCCGGGTTCGTCTCACAACTCTCGACCTACTAGCCCGACTGAGATTGAAGCGGCGAAGAAAATTCAAGCCGCTTATCGAGGACATTGGGTTGGTTGAATTTCGGTTATCCAAAATGTCATCTAATAACAACTCTTTCAGGTTCGAAATCATCCCGAAAAGTTCGGCATTGATACCGTTGATTTGTCTCGGCGACGTTCCAACGATCGTTTGAATTCGGATAACAAACGAGATTTGAAGTAATCAAATTGTTCGCTACAAACACTTAATCAAGAATCTTCAGACGACATTCGGTTGGCGGTTATAGTTTGGAATCAACAAACAGCTCGCCAGATGATCGCGCAGCGATTAAGATTCAAAAAGGTTACTTTTGTTATAACATTTCCGAAATTGCATCCTGGAGCTAATTCACCAGCAGTGACGTCGTTACAGTTTTAGAAGCTAAAAACGTTATGTGCCATTTTAGTAAACTCAGAAAGCGAAATGTCATTGGTCGGTGAATTGCTTTTGGAATACAACTCAAAGAACTCAGGTGTTATTACATTGTTTAAGAAATCCGTGGGTTTCTGGCCAGAAAACACGTTGATGCACTCAAGAAACAAAACACTGAAGCAGCCACCAAAATACAGGTCAGAAATTGGGTTCTCCAACCATACGACGTTTTATAGTTTATTATCTTCATCAAAAACTATTTAAATCTCGTATTTTTGAATAATCAAAACGTGCAGTCACGATTACGAGCACTTTTTCAGGCGCATATTCGTGGCTATTTGATTCGAAAGAAATTGGGTGATGATGTGAACAACAGTCCATCACGTACAAGTTTGCATTCGATCAAATCGGACGAAGTTGTTAATTGATTCTTGAGCATTTTAATCCTAATTACTCACTTTGACAACCAACACAACTTATCGTTTGCTTTAACTTCTACATTTTAAAGTTACACTTCAACTGCTTTTTTCCTGTCTTTACATACGGTTAAGTTGAAAATTCCACTAAATGACGTTTGTATGCGCATGTCTTCTAAATATCACAATTTTGAACATTTCTACATGACACGCTTTTGTATACCCTAAACAGCCATGTGTTACAGTTTTATTAACTTCAATAAAAAGGTTTAGATCAAATAACACTTGGGGGAATCGCGGTCAATTTGTACGACAATCGTGTAGGGAATGAAGAGGTAATAGAAATCGAAAATTGGAATTAAACAACGTTAAAGTTTTTGGACACAAATCACATCATTTTCAATGAATAACTTAAATTGTTAACTTCGTTTCACATGTTGTACAAACTCGATGTTGAGTACAAAGGCTTATTCCCAAAGAAGTTAGCTCCGTTGTTGTAGTAGATGGGTCCACTGATTTGTGAACCGCTAGCGCTGTAGAGACCATTTTCAAAACGTTGAACACGATTTTGTTTGTTTCTCGTCAACAAGTGGAGGCCAACCATTCCCAAAAAGAATACAACGAGCAGAATAAACACAACCAACATGCCAATTGCCCAACCATATGCTGGCGCTGCTCTATGAAAGAAGTTGATTCGAGAATTTAAACACCTTGCTGCTTACTGGGCCAATTCTTCGACAGCACAACAACCATTGGAGCAACAACCAAGATCACAAACCAATTGAAGCGGACTATCACTTACTTGATTTCGATAATAACAAAGAAACTGATCGGAATCTAAATGTCGGTTATTAGTTTCGGAAGACACAACAAACTTTTCAGTCGTTCTTGACCGGTCAACGCTCCAATATGACGTTGAACGAAATCGGTAATTGGAGAAAAAGTGGACCTGCAACGTTAACGTTAATTACTTGCTCAAAATCAAGTGCTCTGAAAGATTTCTATTATGACATACGTAGTTGTGGCCGCTAATCTCAGCAGTTCCTGTTCGCTGTGTTCTAGGTTCTCCCAACGTGTTAAAATCATATCTAAGATTGTGATTACTAGTTGGGCAAAACTATTGACTAGTAAAGGTCAAGTATTATTGCGTAATTTCGGACAAGTTTGTAAAGTGAAATGCAATTAGAAATCGAATCGACGATCAAGAAAACGACGAACAAAGTAAAATGGGAAGAAAGTGAAGTGAAATTTTACTTTTTGATCCTTTTGAGCTGCGGACGAGTGGTCGCGACTGCGTGTGATGAATGGAAAAGGATGAGCATTATCGTGAACAAATAGCCAACACACGCGGAGGTAAGCGAACAAGCCGCGCACTCTTAACCCTCAACACAAAAGGTTGAAGGGTTTGATGGACTGGCCACTAAACATACGAATGTTACAAAATTCGATGGTCAATCGTGCGCTGCAAAAATCGGCCACGAGATGAGAGTTTTCTGGGGGAGTTTTCGATCGACGGACGTTGATTACCAATCAGATAATCGCGGTTTTCACGACAATCGACGGAGATTAGACGGTTTGTTTTGTTGTTGTTCATGTTGATCTTTTGTAATTGCGAAATAACTATAATCGTTAGAAGACCGATCGTCCAAAAACGCGGTCAGTACACTTCCGATCATTCGTTTGTTTTCCTATTTATTGCAAACAAACGTCTGTACAGTATTATAACATAAACTAATTACAAAAGCTGGTCATTTAAACCGAGTAGTCGGGTGAGTTGTCGCACAGTTGAACTCGTCTATCTCGAGGAGCCAATATAAATCTAAAGTACAAGTTGATGACAAAACTCGAGTAGAACTTCTTTGATACCTGAATAGAAAACAGGCGGCTAAGGCTCCAAGAACTGGTCCAAGCCAGAAAATGAATTGATTATGCCACGACAAAGATCCTCCACCGCCTTTGATGAAGTGGTATATCGAAAGTGAGAACGCAACCACTGGATTCCATGAAATATTGGAGTGAAGTAAACTGAATGTAAGAATTCTACTAGTTATTTTCATACGAACAACCTCATGAATGAACTTAACGCTACGGCCGATACAACGCTCAGTGGACTGCGTACCAGTCGAGCGATGTAAAGTCGAGAAGTTCCGACCGGTTGAGTTGCCATCAAAAAGCTAATACACACGACTAACGTGCCAACGAATTGACAGATAATCTGGGCATCTTCATTGGATTTAGTTCATTGGAATACTCACCAATTCGGTAACACTGCTCGTAAAATCGAAATCGTTGGCGTCGATTACTAGCTTTGGAAGAGTGGGATACATTCCCGTATGCGCAAGCTGAAAATTGCGTATTAGAGAAATACGCGAATTGTTTTTTACATAAAACAGTCCCGTTCCACATGCACCACCAACTTAAAAGAATCGAAAAATTAGATTTGTTTTCTGCTACCAACCAAGTTGCATTCCTACCAAAAGAATACACAAATACCACGGGGTGTTGAACGAGAAAAGCTGAGCTACAGTAATCACCGCGTTGATTTGTACGCTGCAAGAACATCAAACGATTCGGAGATCACAACTCACGTCTCAAAAGCGGTCAAAAATATTCCAACTATTGCGGCGTCAACTGCAGAAAGAAGTAGAATTCGTGTAAAGAAAGTGATTTGTCGTTCGGTGATTTGTGTTTCAACATGCTTGAAGATAAAAACAGAGATGCACAACACGAAAACTTCAGCAAGACATGGACGTATCAAACGATCATAAACCGCATTCCATTTGCTCTCTTTCTTCGCAGTAACCTTAAAATAGTCAATAAAGATGCTTTTCGAAACTATCAACCTGCAATTCAACCACTCACTTTTTTCGCAAACATCTGTGGATCATTGCCATTGGAATAGTGATCGTAGCCGTTCAAGTAGATGGTCGGTCTGTGCTGATTCTTCCTCAGAATACCACGTACCGGTCCATCGGTCGACATTTGAAACTCGTCGGCATTGTTACGCAACGCAAACTCCGAGAACTTTCCCGGATAAGTTCCGTAGAGATTGCGAGAATCGTAATCTGCCGTTCGCGGATTCATAATCAAACTGAAATCCAAATGAAAAGCGAAGTCGTATGTCGGCAACAATCAACACAACATACACGCAATGGAACTCTTAGTTTCAAGACAAAGTTTGTTGGAAACCAATTAATTCGATCTGTCGACATTGCAACAACGAAACCGCAATCCTTAGCGCAATAAACGAAACCGAAATTCCCGCAGTAATCGGCTTGAAAACAAACGGACGAACCGGAGAAGCGAAATTTGGATAAGGAAGGAGGTTCGTGAAGCGAAGACCCGACAACTTCGCTCTTTAGGTGAAAAGTGGCAATTGTTCCAACTTTGACTTTTAACTATTTTTCGGGCCCCGAGGCGATAAACTCGAAAAGTAAAAATTTGAAAACGCGCATAAATCTTCCTAATGACAAGTCCACTTGGCCCCGTCTCGACCAGTCGTGTTCACTAAATCATTCGCAGTTTCGCGGCTTCCAGTGAATCATTTGAGTTTCAAATGAACAAGCTCCTGTCCATCAAATGGCCAGGAAGTTGGATTAAAAAACCTGCGGCGATTGCATTAACTTCGTTGCGTAACATCCATTTGGCTCGAATGCTTCCAAAGATTATACTTCAACGGAATTCCTTTTCAATATCCCGTAGGTTCAATTGGAATTCGTTTACATAGCCACTCATATCGCCGTTTACTGTTTATTCGTAATCAATCAAAAAGACAATCGACGGCAATTTTCTGAATGCATGTGTACGAGAGAGCGAGTTTGGATGGACAAAGACCATCGATGAAAAAGCGGAAGCATTTGAATAAACGATTGAGAGGTGGAAAGCCGTTCACCGAATTAGGCAGCAACTTCCTCGGGAGCTTCTTCGGCCACTGGTCCTCCCGTCTCTTCGCCGGCAACCGCCGAACCACGATGACGTTTTCCCTACAAATTCACAAGTTTTTGCCATCATCATGAAACTTCCATCAACGCACGAAGGGGAAATGATAAACGCGCCGTTTTCCGAACAAACTGATCGTATGAGTGTTTATTGTTACGAATGAAAACCCCGTTAGTTTGAACAAAATACCATTGTCCTAATCTACACAAACTAAAATGAGTTCGAAAATCTCAACCGCTTTTTGAAGTTTATGCGTTCGAAAAGGACGAGCCATTTTTCTCGATGTCATCCATAATTTCAGAAACGGAATACGAACGATTTTCGGCCCATTTAGCGGATTTGGAAGATTGCTGAAATCGGGATTGCGATCATCGTTTCAATAAGCGGGCTAACAACACGGCATCTCTATCCCTTTTTGTCTCTATTGGTTCACTTACAGGCTGAGGTGCACTTTCTTCGAACTCTTCGGTCGGAATCTGCATCGGAATAACTTGACAGGGCAACACCTTTTCTATTGGAGCAATTTCCACGTACTTCGGACGTTCTTCATTGGTTTTGCGAATCACTTCCAATTCCTCGGTATTCTTTGCACCCCATTGTGGTGGTGGACGACCGGAACCATGTGCTGAAACAAGAATTAGAACATTTGCTGGAACAAAACATACCGATGCTCGGAGCTGGTTTAACGAAGGGCTGAAGATGTTCTCTGTGAAAGAAGGCAATAAGATACTAACCTTCTCAAACAAGTTACGACGATCACCGTACGATCTTCGGTCGACTTGACGATCAAATTTGGAGGAAACGTTGACTTTGGGCTAAGAAATAGAAGTTAGAATAAGTTTTAGAAAATTAAACTCACCGGTCCACTTCCTGCATCTTCGGTCGGCTCGACTCCGGCTTTCATTGCCTTACTACGTGCTTGATTCTTCTCTCTTTCGGTCAACTCTTTGAGATCGTATTCCTAAAGATTTGTAATCTCAAAACTCAGAACCAATAATCACTTGTCTCTCTTGTCGTTTCTCCAAATCGTACTTTTCGCCTTCCAGTTTGACGATTTTTGCGTGTAGTTGTTTAATCTTGGCTTTGATGTCATTTGGCAACAAGTTGGAAACGTCGACTGGTCGGTTGACACTCGACATATAATTTCGCTTGGCTTCGGCCTTTTGCTCGCTGCTCAAACCCTTACGACCAGTACTTGGTTGTCCCAGACCCGGTTTGTTGTCTTCAGACGCTTCGCCCTTCTCAGGAATGACGAAATTTTTGCCTTCGCCAGCTCCGCCTTGAAATCCAGCAAATCCACCAGCCATCATCTAAAAGAACCGTTATTTACTACAAAAACGAACTTCAATTACTTGTTGACGTTTCATCTTCTCCTCGGCACGACGAATTTTCTCAGCTTCAATTTTGGCTTTGCGTTCTTCCTAAATTGCTGAAATTGTTGCTGTACGTTTGCTGAACACACCTCCTGTTGTCGTCGACGAGCTTCGTCTTCACGACGACGCTCCGCGAACTCGGCTTCTTCTTGCTCACGTTGTTTTCGTCGTTCAATTTGTTTCTCTTTCAACTCGCGCAGCTCTTGTTCAATTTGTTCACGTTCGGCCAAACGACGTTGTTCGTAATCAGCCAGTTTGGCTTCCTGAACATCAGTGCTGAGTATTTTGTTTTCGACTCATAAAGAATATGCAGAATACATTGTTAGCCACAATTACTTGAGATCAAATGTCAATTTAACTACCTGCTCTTCTTCATGACGTTTTTTTGCTGCCAACATGGCTTGTTCGGCTTCGGTCATACTTTCAGGATCTCTTTCTGGTTCAGGCGGTGGTGGCGGTCTTGATCGCGGTTTCTCTTCTTCAGTTGGAGCTCTAGAATACGCGAAATTGATTATCAGTATGCATTGCTGCAGGTTACTCGTTTTCATCTCCCTCTTCATCGCCGCCATCTTCTGTTTCCGGTGCAGCTTCTGATTCAGCAGCTCTACAAAACGCTTGTCATTAGTTCCAAACAAAAGATCTTAAAATTTTATCATAGAGAGTTTGCGAAGTGTACCGACATTTCTGTTTTTAAAGTTACATGACTTACGTGGTTTCTGCTGGAGCTTCGGCTTCCTCGACCTGCGACATAGACGGTTTCGGATACACGTTTTCAATACCGACATTTTCGACATAGACAGTCTATTTCCAAATACTTAGAGTTAATTAAAAAGTAAAAAAGATCTATGTTCTACACAAATTGGAAGACTTCTAATCTCTGAGAGTTTCAGTTCGAAAATGTCGTTTGTGGAAATAGCAAATCCGAAATCGTCTAGGCTCTGACCTCTTCTTCTTCCTCTTCTTCATCACTAAAACAATTCTTTTATAATATTTTACGTCGCTAAACATACTAGACCGATTCTTCTTCTGCCGACATTTTGGGTAGTTTCTCTGCAATTAAGTTTGTAATTCGGACGAATAATCACGAATAGGCACGACTGTTGAATGTAGTTAACTTTGATGTTGATGATGTAACGAAGTCATGAAACCTTGAAGAGTTATAAGTGACATGCCAAACTCATGACGGTAACGAATACTGAAAATCCGAAACGACTCTCAACCGCTTGTCAGCAGTTTGATGTGCAGCATTAGCTGAACTGACAACGTAGTCGGAGGTTTAAAGACGTCGAGTTTTTACGTTCCTTCTTTCGATTCATGACATTCGGTCGGTTTTTAATGTGCGTTTTTACCGCTAGGTTGTTTCACTTCATAATCTCGACTTGTCACCTCCGCAGCGGCAATTCGAACTTTGACGAGCGATCTGTTGAAGTTGGCTGTTGCGGTCGACGCAGTTTTGTGGCGTTCCGAGGGCTAAGCGCCGTTAAAACAACGACTTTGGACTATCGCATTACACCCACACATCGGCTCAAGTTGATCGTAATGCAAAGTTCGGCGAAAATGCTGGACCATTAAACCGAAACCGCCCTCCTAGCAGAAAAGAGAACAACAGACAATTCCACCTCACTATTGTTTCTTGAACACATTAACAAGATGATTATTGACAACAGCTAAAAATTTATTGGTTGTGCGTTCAATAATCACCGAAAAACGGTTACTGTTCTTTTGATTAAAGCAGAATACAAGAGAAAATCATTTAGAGAAGAATACGAGAGCAATCGAGTGGATTTTTAAGCACGTCCAGCACGTTTTGGTTTAGCCGGTGGTTCAGATGGCGTCTCAGCTGGTTGTTCTTTTTGTTGTTCTTGCGGTTGGTCGCCTTCATCAAACTAAACGCTGTTATTTTAGAAACAACAAACGAAGACCCAAACTTACTTCACTAGATGGAAGTTGAAGCGGTTTCGGTTCGACTGGTGGTCGTGCTCCCTCGACTTGAACTTGTTCTACATAGCGGAAACCTTCCAAGTTCTTGCGAAGAGCCTCCAACTCTTCGTTTGCTTTGCGACCTAGAGAATTTACGTGAGTGAAAATAGTGAACTGATCAGCTTACCCCAATCACTGGGTGGTTTTGCGGTACCGCGTGCAATGCTTGGTGGCTTCTTAACGACTGGATTCTCGAACAAATTACGACGATCGCCGTATCCTCGATGATCTTTTTGTCTGTCGAATTTGGAAGCGACGTTGATCTTTGGTGGCATAGTTCGTCCCTCGTTTTCTTCAACTTCAAGACCGCGAGCAAGAGCCTTGTTGCGAGCTCGTTGAGACTCACGTTCTTGCAACTCTTTGAGCTAGAACATATTATATAAACGCATGTCACCTTTTGTCTAATACGTACATCGTATTCTTGATTCTTTTGGCGTTTCTCCAAATCATATTTTTCCGCTTCCAATTTGACAATACGAGCATGCAATTGTTTGATCTTTGCCTTCAAATCATTTGGTAATAAGTTCGACACATCGACTGGACGATTGATGATCGACATGTAGTTGGACTAAAATAAATAAATATCCTATGCAGTTTTAAAACAACTACCTTTGCTTCAGCAATCTCTTCAGCAGTGCGACCGCGTTTCTTTTCGGTTCCAGAGTTTCCGGCTTGTTCTGAGCCTTCTTTCTTGGTAACCACGAAGTTACGTCCCGGTGTTCCGCCACTTCCAGCGCCAATAAATCCTCCAGCCATCATCTGCAACTTCAATCATGTATTTGAATACCGTGTTGGAATGACCTGTTGTCGTTTCAATTTCTCTTCGTCACGACGAGCTTTTTCCGCTTCGATGCGATTTTTACGTTCTTCCTAAAACATTTGCTATCTAATTATTTGCATGCAAAATACCTCTTGTTGACGGCGACGTTCATCATCTTGTCGACGACGAGCTGCAAACTCAGCCTCTTCTTGTTCGCGTTGTTTCTTTCGTTCAGCTTGACGTTGACGCAATTCGACTAACTCCATTTCAACCTGATCACGTTCTTGAGCTCTTTTTTGCTCGTAATCGATGATACGAGCGGCTTCTTCTTGTTCGTGACGTTGCTTCGCCGCAAGCATAGCTTGTTCGGCTTCGGTAAGACTTTGCTCCGGTTCGTCATGTTTCGTTTGCGGTGCACGTCGAAGTCTGAAAACAAAAGAGTTAAATTAGAATGTAATTACTTACTTTGGAGCTTCTTCCACATGTCCATCCGACTCGGGAACAGCGGCTGGTGTGGAATCAACGGTAGGTTGTCTGCAAATACGATGTTGACCATTTCATGCCAATAATTAACTTAATATTAAAATAATTGTCAATTAAAATAGAAACTTCAAATACTGTTTTATCCAGAAATAATCAAAAGTTTTATTGGAAAGTAACTTACGCAGTTTCCTCGGGTTCGGTAGTTTCCTGGGGAGCCGGAGTTTGAACCTCTTCCTCTTCTTCAAACGAATTAGAGCTTTCAGTACGAACGTTTTGACACTAGCAATCAGTTAAAAGTTTTACATTTCCAGAACAATGTTCACACGCAAAAGCATCGATACAATGAGTTTAATGTCTTTCGTCCAAACGACTTAAGGCTTTAAATGGTGATTGCATCAGATTCTGTAGTGTGATGTTGCTTTGACCATAGAAGTCAAAAACGCTCAAAGCTTTTTAAAGTCTTCACTTTGTTTATCTACATAAACAGCGTTTTTTGTAACAAAACCCCACTAGTTCTTTGTTTTTGTGGACTCTGTGTTTGAATCTTGTAATCAAAAACCTGCGTGCCTATTAAAAGTTTATCTTTGATGTCAAAACGGTCGAGCTAATAAGTTCCATACCTTCTTCCTCGTATTCTTCCTCTTCGCCACTGCTGCAAAATAAATACTTTGAATGATTTTCAGTTAAAACAAGAGTTTTTTTAAACTCATGTTTATAATTGTAAGTTTATGGTCGTAAAACTTTTAAAGACATTTGGTTTCTTAACGTTACTTACTACTGTTCTTCTTCAGACATGGCTCACTGGAAAAATTGGCGTTGAGTGGGTTCTTAAAAAGCGAAACCATGTAAACTGATTTTCGTCGATCTCGATATGACAGGTGTCACGAATCAAACACGAAACCCGATTCCGAATCACACGTTACAAACGAAAACACATTCACTTTGTCCCAACGATCAACAGCCGTTCAACGCTGTGGAATTGACGGTTTAAAAGCTGGGAAAGTGATTGGGTTTTGACATCAGTCAAACCAAAGATCTTAATCCTTTGATGGGTCTAATGAAAAAACAAGTCGTGGCTACGCAATAGAAAAGAATAAGTTCAATTGAAACAAAAAAAAGATTTTGAAATAAGCAATTCGTTTGATCAACACTCCAACGAATGATAAGATTGTAATGAGCAACAGATCTTTCATTGTTGCAATTCGACTATTGATTCTTTTGGATGTGCGTTCTACATCCACTTCCGATTTGTTCGATTTCTTTCATTCAATTGGCAATCACGACGAATAGGCGGAGACCAATCGCATTTTGTTTTGTTTTTCTATTCTTTGCGTTTTCATATGCCGATGCACTGGTCTTCGGGCAGATAAGTTTGGTCTTCAAAGCCGACGATCTCTTCGCAAATCAAAAGATGCGGCCGTTGAGTCGCCGTTGCAGTGTCGGAAACATTTGTTCCGTTGGAATAAGCGCTATTTGTGCACACGATTATATCTCGAAAGACCGAACTCTGGACGACATCTGGATACGTGTTTCCAACGGCAGTTGTCCGCCTTGAGCCGAATGAACTGAGAGGGTGGGCGAAAGTGTTTGACGCAAACTGAAAGCAACCTTAGCCCTTTCATTGTATCGTACGTCCGCATGGATCCGTTTGTTTTCACGTGTGTTGAGTCTCGGTTTCTTATGTGCGAATCAGACGAAAAAAAGATCCGCCTACGCGTTGGCATTTGTTTTAATCACGGCTTGTTAATTCGCCATAACCTCGAAACTTTTGCCGACAGCTGTTGGTTTCGACCAAGAAATCATAACGAACAACTCGTGTGTTCAAGAATTCCAATGAATGTGGGCAGTTTTATTTGATAATCAGACAGTTTGCATACAAAATCCGTCGACAGACTTTCAATCGCAACGATGTAAAAGAATGAGCAAGATTGAGCATTTTGTATCAGTTAGTACGAAGGAAATGCAAATTCTTAACCTATAATTCAAAACACATAATTGGATTGAAAAATGCACAATTTTTCATTAAACTTTGAACATGAAAAGTGGAACAATTGAAACGAAAAACGATTTAAAGAGGACACAAGAAGACTTTAGAAATGTGGCTATTTTTTTCGTCTACTGATTACTGAGGGCCGAAATTCGGCAAATGAATCGATGGATGTCCAACGCTGATAACTCTGGGGAAGATATTCGCAACTCGCCATAATTGCCGGGGATCGTTGTCTGCGCAATCGACGAGTTGTTTCCTTATAGTCGTCCTGCCCACTCTTTGGCGAAACCACCGTAGAGATTTGCCAATCCAGCATCGTAGGCCGCTGGAATATTGGTGGCGTAGCCGGCGTGTAGTGGCTGAAATTGGACAATTTGAGTTCACATAACGGTAAAATCGAACAAAGAAACTAAGAAGCAACGTTTGGATTCGCAACGAAATTATTTTTAGTAACAAATTTAACTAAACGTTTCGTTTCGAGGTTCCATTAATGCGAAGTTTAGTTACTGTAAACTTTAATCGTGTAGACAGCTTGAGAAAAACTCTTCAAAATTGCATCGAGCTATTTAGTTAATCGAAATTCGGATTGTAAAAGTACGAGTAACATTCAAACCTAGGACACTGGCGTACCAAACATTTATGTTGTCAATTAGAAAGCAAAAGAACCAAGCAGTGCATAAAAGACGTTTGTGGCAGCTAGTTTTCGGAAAACGAAAAAAGCGGAAAGTTGAAGAAGAAACCATAAAAAAAGGAACATGCAAAGAAGGAACAAGAACTCAATAATAAGGGAAGAAATGACTAAAGACAGAAGTTCTGGGTTGTGACCCAGACCTCAACGAGCTGTACGAGTTCGTGCGCAACAGATCCATTTGTTTCGACGCCTGTTCCAGCTGATAGGATACTTTGGAGTACTTGTTTTTCAGCTGAAACAAAAATCATACAAACAAACATTGAATAGTTCTTACCCGATCACGTTCGAAACGTTCACGCGACAAACTACGTTGCAGTTCACCAATTCGGGTCTGAAAACCAACATACACAGTACGAGAATAAAACGCACACACAAATTTGAACATTTAAAAGCTCATTCTTTACCGCAACCAAATTTGAAGGTTTTGCTCGTAATTTAGATCGTTTACACTTTTAAAACACTAATTACAGCTCAAGTGAACCAACTTCTCGACTATAGACAGCTAGACAACGCACATCACAAAACGAAATAAAGAAACAAAAAAGTCAGAATTCGCAATCTTACCTCGTACAAACTCTGAAATATAGTTAACTGATGAATAAACGAAAAACAAGTTTGTACCTTCCATTGAACGGGAGTTCCCTCACGTACCGAGCGACGGAATCGTGCTTCGTTGCCAAAATCGATGTATGAATTGTTTGAGTGCGAGTAACTCTATAACACGCGTATAATAAACAAAAGAATTGTGCAAACTGCGTATAATCAACAAAGTGTTTCAATACGAAAGACAATCACAACACAAGAGCTGTTTATTTTAGTGTGGTTTATAGCAGTGGGCTTTTTAGGTTACAAGAGTTTGACTATGTTGTGTTCAAAATCTTACCGCGTATTCGTTCAACGGTGCGTAACTGATCTGACCGCGTGAGTGTGCATGATAGACCTCGTGATTGGCCGGAACTTGCCATTCATATCGACTGTTCAGATTGTTAACGAAGCTATCGACTCGTGACATGCGACCAGCGCCAAGGAAGTAATCAATGTTGCCGCGAGAACTAAAATACGAGTTGTTATCCAGTGATACGATTAATGAAAATACTTCGAACGACTGAGTGCTTGAGTTGAATCATAGAGCGATCCACGGCTGCCAAAACGCGACAATTCGTAGTTTTTGGATCCACTGTAGTCCAAAAACGAGGTGAACGAACCATATCGTCCAGGAACACGACTGACACTCGATGATCGCGGTGTACTATACTCGCGAGTTCTCAATGGTGCCGGCAATTGAGAAGAATAACGAAGATATTGGGAGGCTGAACGTTGTGAACGAAAAGCTTGACGACGTTCACGAGTACGTGAACGTGAACGTTCCAAAAGTCTGTTTGTTGCGTAGAGACTTTGAGAAAATGGTCCGGTATTCACAAGATCATCGAACATCGACGTGTAAGTATTTGGTGGATGATAAGTGGAGTTCGAAGTGTATTCGCTCTGATACTTTTGGCTTGTATTCACCCACGGACTGATCGGTTGATAGCTGGAACGTTCGGGTGGATTCCAGGACGAAAAAGAAGTGGCTGCAGGAATACGTGCAGGAATTGTTTCCCGATGCGAATCCTGAAGTGAATCCAAGTAAAATGTTTGAAGAAAATTAACTACTTGATCGTAAGAAGTGTAATCTCCGCTTGGTGCTGCATCACGGCCGCGACGAGGTGGTGGTGACGGTGATTGAGCCCGATGGCGAGGAGGAGGTGAAGGCGAAGTTGCACGAGCTGCCGGAGGTGAGCTCGGTGCTTCATCCTGTACAACAGGCGTTTCGGTTTCTTCTTTTGGTTCCTCAGCTGCTTCATCGGTTTGTGGAGTTTCTTCCGGCACCTTAAATACTCCAATTAACGCATTGTCTTCGAACGCTCTTTTCTAATTGACACATTATTCGAATACATAAGATAAATTAAACATTTTTGATAAAAAAACAACTCCTTATTATGAAGTCATCAATAATTAAAGTAAAGTGCGTCAATTAGCATATTTACAAATACCTCAGTTGGTTCTGGTTCTTCAGTAACTGGTTCATCAGTCTTTTGTTCTTCAACAGGCGCCTCTTCCTGTTCCACAACCGAATCCTAAAAACAAATCATAACTGAAATTGCAGACGCTAAGTTAAATTTGCATGGTTTTTCATTTGCATAACTTCTAATTTGTTGAGCAGGCCGTTTCCCACCGTTTTCTTAGTATCGAGGAAATTGACAGCTGCTGGACGTTGACTCAACAAGATTTGTGCGTAGGAACATTGCTTTCAATCTGTTTTTGGTTTCGGTTACTTTACATCGGAATAAAACGTAAAAAACATCTTAATTCATGTTTGAAATCCCGCAAACCATCTGCTAAAAAACTGATGTTTTGGCGTAAGCACAAATTCTCCCATCGCAAAATGTGCCTTTGCTTTTAAATAAACTCAAATTTTCGCACACAAGTTGTTTGCTTATGTTCATTACCTGAGTTTCCTCGACGGCTTGTGGTTCCTGCGGAGCTTCAGTAGACTCAGCGACCGATGGAGTTCTAAAAATAAACACTATTACGATGTTAACCAAATTATTACTTTGGAGATTTTGGTGTTCGTGGCGTGCGCGGTGATCGAGCAACACTCAAGTTATCGTCTTGGAAAGTGGTACGTTTTGGTGTTCGAGGACTTGCCGGCGTCTCGACGTTGTCGAAATCAAAAGCTTTTTTGCTTCGTGGAGTCCCAGTACCAGCAGTTCGTGGTGTAGCGGCAGCCGAGCCTATAAATTCGATGTTGAATTACACGCTTTTAGTTTGAAATGATGCAGTGCATAAAGTTGAGAGACACACATGAAAACTGCGATCATTTGATCTTACCAACTGCACTGCCTTTTGGACTGCCAACAATTGAGCCGTTAGCCAATTGAGGAGTGGAAACTTTTGGTATTTCACTGATAGTACTCGCACGACCGCTCTTCGGAGTTGGTGGAACGCTGCCAACATTGCTTTCTGGCTTTGGAGTACCCGGTTGACTGCCAACTTGACTTCCAACTTGACTTCCACGTACACTACCGACATTGCTTTCTGGCGTCGGAGTACCCGGTTGACTGCCAACTTGACTTCCACGTACACTACCGACGGCACTTGGAGTTTTTGGTGTGCGGGGTGTGGCAGGTACCGATCCTTTTTGACTTGCAACCGCCGATCCTAGATTGAATAAGCAGATAGAAACAGAATTGAAAAATGTTAATGTGCTCCCATCACGAAACCCGCAATGTTAGGTGTTCATTTACCTTGGCCGCTTAATGCCGGAGTAGGCTCTCGTTCGGTGTTATCCAACTCATTCGGTGTACGTGGTCGTTTGGGTGTTGGTGGTGCTTGTAATTCAAATTGTTGTTCTTCATTCTCAGCCGGAGCTTCCTCGTTTGTTTGTTCTTCAGTTCCATTTTCTTCACCAGTCTCTTCCTGAGGTTGTTCTTGAGCTTGTTCTTCCTCAACGGCAGTTTCTTCGGCGGTTTGTTCCTAAAATTAAGATTGAATTAAAAGCTATTTGGTTCGAATACCTGAGTTTCGTCAACGTTCGATTCTTCGGCTGGAGTCTCCTCCTCGGCGTGTGTCTCTTCTACCGGACTTTCGTCAACGTTCGATTCTTCAACCTGTACGTCCTCTTCTTTCGGAGCTTCGTCTTGTGCTTGCTCACCTTCGGTGGCATCTTCGAAGCGTTCAACCGGAATCTCGTTCTCATCTTCTTTGGGTTCCTAAAGTGCTTACGTCTTTTTTCATTTTCGCTTATATTCATTACCTGCGTTTCTTCTGCTGGAATATCTTCAATGCCGTCCATTGATGTTGTCATTGGGTCGACGTTGTCTGTGCCGGTTATGTCAATATCAGGCACCTAAATACGTACTTAAATTTGAAAGACGAAAACATCCTTGCAATCGAGTGGATGCAACAAGCATTGCTGTTTAAAAACACGTTCAAATGAATTATCGATAACATTTCGGGTCTGCGAAAGAATTGGCAAATGTAATCTTGAAAAAGAGTTATCTCATAATTTGAAATTAAATATCAACTCGAAATTTTTTTTGGCTTTGACTCAGAGATTCGACCCACCAGACCCGCAAGCCATGACCCACAGGTTCTTGTCACTCGTCCATATCAGCGAATTTTCGTCTGTTCAAACGAAGTCTGCAGTGGCAAATTCCACCTCACGTTTGCGTCGGTGGCAACAGCCCGCGGCGTGTTGCATGAATTGAAAGACACAACAACCTGCTGCTTTTGATTAGCCCTTCGTTCGCCGTGTTCGTTCAAACTTCTGCCACTTCAAACGCGGCATTTGTCAAAAATCCGCTAACCTTTCAGTTTGGTGCTGAGATTTTCGCACCATGAAAACGACTTTTTTGCTGTTTTCAGTTTCAGTCCATCGGTTATAAAGTTTCAAACCAAATGTCACCATTAGAGTTCAAACAACAGATGCCGTTCGATCGCATTGCCAACCATAACGTGTGTAATAAAATGACGTTTGCTCAGTCTAATGGATGCAAAAACATGAAAAGAAATACACAAAAAAGGTTTAGACTTGAGCGATCCTTATGCTCTATGAAGGTTACAACTGAGTGATATCAAAAATGAACAAAATCAAAGATCATTTGAAAAGCTTCTACTACAAATTCATAAAGTGTATTTTACTTCAAGAAATGAACCACGTGTGTCAAGCAGTGGATCAAAGTGTGGACGCAAATCTCGGGATCAACTCGCGAGCAGCAGAAAAATCGGGTATCAAGTTCTTTTAGCCGCAAAGTCAACACTGCAAAACGTTTGCGACTTGAAGAAAACAGAATACGTGATGTTTTTTTGAACATCAAATACTCCAGGAATTCGAGTTTGTCCATCAAATTCTGTTACATAAAACAACTTACTTGATCCTCGGTGTTATCATCAGCCGCGGTATCAACGCCATTTATGTTTCCATCTTCTTCAAAAATACTCGTTTATTCTGGGTGTTAGATAATCGAAACAGACCGTCCGTAATCTCGACTTTGACTTCTTTTTGAATCAATTGTGCACTTTGCTCCTCTTCATTTTCTTCCTTAGCGTCTACGAATTCGTCTTCGCTCGTGGCATTAACGCCATTATCAACCTGCAAGCAAACTCATCAGGAACGGGAATTGTCTGAAGCTTACCGGTGCATCCACATCTGACATCGTGCTGACGTACAAAAAATTCTAACTATCAATAGTTCGTAAGTTTGAGTGAACCACCGGACGTACTACCTGGAAACAGAGCAGTTAAGGTTAAAAGAACTCAAGAATCTTTGGCACGTTGAGGAAAAATCTGAAGGCAAGTAAGTTGAACGATAAAAAAGCAAAAAGTAGGAGCGATCGAACTGTTCGAAATATACAAAAGACAAAAGAGTTTCATTTTTCAGACAAACAAGTGGGTGGATTTGAAGGCGGATGCGTTGAGCTGCAAAGAAAAGAACTGAACTAATTGGAAACTATTCTAATCAGTTTGTACGTGCCAATATTCGATCACTCGTTGTATTCTAACGTTCTTTCCATTTACTTTCTAACACTCTTTGGTGTACGTGTCGGATTCTAAACCGACAAAAAAGTTCCAATTGGCGGTCAAAAGATCAAATGCCGCCGTTCTTTTACATACGCCTCTTCGACGAGTTTTAAGAAACGTCCAATGAGACTTAAAAATCAACGGCAAACCCGTTGTAGATACGAAATCACTGATTATAAAAATTTCCGGGACAATGAAAATGAATGCTAATTATCAGAAGGTAAGCAATGAAATTGAAGGGAGATCATTAAATTTTAGCCAAACCTACACGTCTGTTGCTCATCCAACTTTTTGTTTCGAAGAACTTTTTTCGAATTAGTAAACAGCTGGGCCCACTTGTCTTTCACACGTTAGTTCAATCAAACTGGTAATTTGCTCTGCTTCGTCACAGTGTTTCTTCACGACCTTCACACTTCACTCTTACATAAGATGTAAATTTATTAGATAGACAGCAATAAAAACGTTCAAATTCACAGTCACAGATTTGGCTTGTTTGTTTTCTGTCGAGAAGAAAAAACGAAGTACCATAAGAGTGGTCTCTGGATGATTTCAAATCTGCAGTTTCAGATTGAAATAGTAAACAATCCGTCAGAATGAAGTTCGAATAAAATCGAAGATCAAAGTCCAGTTGATTTGGTTCCAATGGTATTTCAATATCTTGATTCAACTACGTAAACGGATGTTAAGGAGAACCCCAAAATCCAATCATGAACAATGGAACGGCGATGTTTGATAAATGAATGACATAAAAGTCATGAACTATTCATCTTTCACTCGTTTTCGTTGTTTTCGGATGCGTTTTCAACGGCCTTAGGTTGTTCGCCCACACATCTGTCGAACGTTTCCGTGAGTTAATTGTGGGTACGACGCAGTTGGCACCGAGTTTCGTTGCATGTTCATATCCGCTGATAAGCTTGTTCGTGCAGCTGCTGTTGTTATCACGTCTAATCGAGATTTCTTTCGCTTCTAGTGGTCTGTCTAACCCCTTTTTGTCATATGATTTCTGACGCACTTTTCAAAAAAGTTCAAATTTACGTCAAATTTGCTATAATGCATTAATTCAAAATACAACATTCCTAGCGCAGGTTCTTTGATTAACGTATCTAATATTTACAAGACTCTGTAGTTTTCGAGAGTACCCGTTTATTGGATTCAAGAAGATGTAAAAACGACGATTCGTATGAAAAAACGTTATAGCACGAAACTTTGGTAGTCAGTTATCACTGTTTCTCAAACACTGAGACTCTGCAGCTTCAATTACGATGTTCGGAGGTTTTGCTCTTAAGAAATGAACCAAAAGCATTGAGTTTACATCTCGACGTGGAGCCACTAAAAGAAAAGACATAATATCAAAATGAACTTTGTGAACTTACGACCACAAATGGACAGTCCAAATTGAACTAAATGAGCAACAATAACACATGTGAGAACTCCAATAATGCTGTAATATTGGTACGAAACTTTTGACAATTCGACCCAAAAACCATCACTAAAAGATGCAATGAATTATCGTCTAGAATAAAGATACAAACTATGAGAATGCGGTTACTGTTCCGTAAGACGGATTGTAAGCGAACGACTGACTTGATGAATTTGAAAGACATTCGGATGAGAGTGGCAAGTTTACTGGAGTGACCTAAACTCCGCGAATCAATGCCGATTCAATGTCTAACCTACGTTGTAATAAAGAGATCCAATTGCAACAAATCCACAAGACAAAATGGCTGCAATTTGTCCCGCTAAAGCTGCATATTTGGAGTTAACTTTTGGACAAAAGAGACCGACAACAAAAATCGATAAAATTGCACCACCAGCAGCTCCAAAAATCGAAAATGCACTCTGAAGGAAAAGTTTTGTAAGCAGCTAAAACCTTCTACCTGCAAAACCATCGTATTCAACGAGCCGACCAGAGTAGCCAAGAGCATCGCAATAAAAGCAAAACAAAAAGCTAAAAGTTGGTTTGTTTTGATTTGATCTTAATTACTTACGTAATACGCGTATCAATCGCATATGAGTTTTCGCATTTAAAACTCTCGATTCATGGCGTTTAGCGATTATGATCTTGATGATGTCTTCGATGAAAACAGCACTAAGAGCATTGTAGGCGTTTGTCAACGTAGAAACTCCAGCACTGTAGATCGCAGCCATAAACAAACCCTCCAATCCGATTATCCAATTCAGCTGGTTCTCAATGAAATACGGTAAGATTTGATCTGGTGCTTGCAACTCTGATGGATGACATCCATGATAAACGGAATAGATCATCACGCCCACAATTGTGTACATAAACAACATGCTAGCATTCAATGGAATGTTTAGCAGAATTACTCTGAACACAAATATGTAAATCGTAGTTTTTAAGGTTACCTTTGTGCTTGTTTTAAACTTGGCATGACTATGTACCGTTGCATTGTTAATTGATTTGATGCAAAAAGAGCGAGAATATTCCCGCTTCCACCAACCAAAAACGACCACATTGAGTGTCGAATACGAGGATCAACTCGAAGACTATTGAAGTAAATCAAAAGTTTTTAGGTCTCTCTTACTCAATCGGTTCCAAGCGACGACCTCGTTCTGCATTCTGCCAAATAGTCCCCACATTAAAGTAAGCCATGGACGAGACACATGCAACAAACAAAGAAAACAAAATCAGAGCCATTTGGAAAGCGGATGTATACTGTAAAAGATGAATAAGAATATCAACAAATTGACCTCACGATTCCACCACGAGCTCCACTCTTAAAAAAACAATTGAAAGTTGTTACAAACAAATTCTTACCGCAAACAAGTAGACGGCAGAGATAAATGCTGTTACGAAGATACTCAGTATTACTGGCAAATTAAAACATTGGGAAAATGCTAACGACGGAGCGTAGATTGCTATAGCTAAGTAACAAATTGTCTTGAAATTCATTGAGTTATAAGACCGATCAACTAACTGAATGTATACCTGCAGAATAAACGTTAACGATGAAATGAGTCGAGATGCAAAACAAAAACGTTTCTCCAAATACTGAAAGAACTTGAACGTACACATCCCTTCAACTTGCTTTCACCTCATAGATACTCAATATTTTAAGGTTGTAAAACACCGGCAAAAACAAAAAAGCCACTAATGGAAAAGAAATCAAATAAGCTCCAAAATACCATATTGGAGAGGTACCTCGATAGTAAATCTGCAAATTTGAAAGTCATTTTTGATTTCTGCTTCAATTACCTCAGCTGGAAAACCGAGTAAAGAAACGGCTGAAAGGAAACTGGAGCACACTGAAAGAGCAATCGAGAACGTTGAAACACTAAATTATCGTATACTATTAGCATTTGAAGTGCGGTTTACTTGGAACCAACGAGCAGATCGATGTGTGTTTTGGTGCTACCTGGACGGCGACTGAAGAAAATGCCAATAATCGAAATTACAAGCAAGATGAATGCGAACACAAAGGTGTCGAAAGTCTTCATATCGAGAGAGTTTCAAGGAAATTAGTTTACGTCATCTATCACCATCAAGAATTGGACTCAATCATTAGCACCTGTAATTCGAATTTAATTGATATTCAGCTATAAAATCGTGCGAAGCAACAAACGACCGCTTCAAAACGACAAAAACATGTCTGAATCCAATTGCTAATGGATTGCCGTCTACTGTTCTCGAAGACTTTAAAGCAGTGGGCAGACAAATCTCCGGTTTGTCATCCGGCAATTATATTCTTTAATTTGTGCATCAAAAGTGTCTGAATATGTGAAATCGTTGGATATTCATTACTATTTTTATATCGCTTCCAAATGTTTCCATTTTGTTTCGACTTTTGATTAAAAAGTTTAAAAAAACTTCATTACAATGAACGACCTCTTATCGCCGACGATCAGTTTTCAATTCGATGGTCGGGAGGAGCACCAACAACCCAAAGAGACATATGGTACAATTGAGAAAATCGAATGATCGGGAGTTATATGCACAGTGAGCACCCGAAATTGCTCCCAATTTGTGCAAGAAGAGAAAATGGGCGGCGGGATGATTTCAAACAGTTTCACTCATCGCAATGAAAAGTTGGGCAAACAGTGGAAATCATGCACGAAGAGAGTGTCGCGGTCATTAGCCAGCGTCCAAAAAGCAGTAGCCAGGAATGAAAGAAAAGAGCGGAGAATACGAGCGAAATGACTGGTTAGTGTATGTCACCAATGAGAATTCGGGTTGGCAAGGAACATTTAGTTTTCGAAAAACGAAGCTCTTTTTTGTCTTCACCGCTCATTCGATTGCAAATTGAGTAGCCGATGGCGTTTGATTTGCGCTAGGAGTCCATTTTTGCTTTGAATTTGTTGTTATTTTCGGTATTTGCGCGTTTAGTTGTTGAAATGCCATTTCGTCAAAAGTGGAATGTTGGAGTGGTTATCTTTTTTTGGCTCTTCGTTCACTTCAAACGTCCAAAATTGCATCCTTTTTTCGCGTCGTGTACTTCAAATCTGTCGAAGAATATAAAAACCTCGGGTTTAAAGAACGATGAGATGAAAGAGCACATGTCTTATTGTTCAGAAATCAAAAGATGAAATCGATGTAAAAGTGAATTGGGAAGCAAATTCAAGAAGCAAAAACTCGCCAACTAAACGTCGAATCGAAAACGCGCGACTTTTCATTCCGTTCGAGCTTCTCGCAACAAAACCAAAATTCCATTTTGTATCCCATTGCATTTACGTAATAAAATTCAATTTCCTGTGTTTTCAACCTCGAGCGTCAAGACAAGATGCATAATGGCTTCTAGTCTTCACGTTCAAGGCTCATTTGAATCTTCGTATCTGTACGGCCATCTTATTACATTTTCGTATTTCGGCCCCATATTTCCACTTAACTTCTAAACATCTTCGTTCCGTCACATTGCACGCCCAGTTGTCTTTCGCACAAAACAAACTGAGTTGCCTGTGGAACTCTGACACAAGTCGTTTGTTACCTTAAAAGCTAAAACTGATGGCGTCGAAGTTCTGGGACATTCAACAGAATAACGACTATTTAAGTCGTTCTTCTACACAAAATTTATGACCTTTTAAATTAAAAGTAACTTCCTAGAAACATAAGTTAAAGACATAAGTTTCAGTCCTAAGTAAAAGTACAATTTTTGGATTCTTGAAAAGCCCACTGGTTCTCGTTGTCGAATAACAACTCTTTTAAAGAGCGAAACATTTACGTAAAGTCTATTTGGTACAAAACAGCATAATTGAATTAGGCTGAATGCTTGAGCTAAACGGAAGTTTTCTGTTAGTGCAGCAGATTCATCAGCAACAAAACGCAGAGCACTAGTGAAAGGGAATCTGCGAGACGTAGAAAGCACTTTTACACGAAGGAGGAGACGCGTCGTCCACCTGGCCGTCAAATCCACGCTGACTGATGCGAAGTTCCACAAATCTCTTCGTGCGACCGTTTTCCAGCATCTAAATTATTTCTCAACGGAAAAGAGTGGAGAATAATATCGCCGTTCTGAATGCTTCTTACTCACTCACCTTTCCGTGTCCGATAAGTTCATAGTGAACTCGAGCAATGTAATCTCTCGCGTGTTCATTATTGATGAACATCATTCCGATGAGCGGCACACGCAAATAACATGCCAAAGAATTCAAATCTCGCGCTTCATCCTTCTATTAACAATGACATTTGACTAAAAATAAAGTCCACAGAAGTTCATTTTGCTAAACAAACTGCAGACATCAAAGCGCAAAGCAAAATCGCTTCTCATGAACTTTGCACTTTTGAAATCTGTAAAATCGATTGCATCATACAAGTGTATTGGCCGCAGAAAACAGTTTGTCGTTTATAATTACGATTAAATGCGCTCTGCTGTTCAAATTTGCGGTCGCATTGTAACAACGAATTTCACTCTATGCCGTTCGATTCAACCAAGAGCATTGAACGCTTAAAGAGCAGATGAGATTAACTGGATTGCATTCAAAATCGTTCTTGTAGTAGCTCATTAATCTAACTACTCATCTGTTCGTTCAAATTGATCTGTTGGTTGTCTATTCCAGAGTTCATTTTTAGAATGAAATTCAAAAACTATAAACTACAACATTTGGCCATCTTTCTTTTTGCTATATACTTTTTCATCTCGGAAAATGCTTACAATTTTCTTTGCCACTAAACTCTCAACAGTTGCTATGCTGACGTAGTTGCGAGTTTGTGTTCGTGTTCTCCTTGTTGGTAGTATTTAACAGTCGAGGATTCAGTATTTCGCTCAATTTACTTTTAGATATGTCGGGTTCTTTGCCAGTGACCGATGAAAAAGTGCCGTTAGAAGCCGTTGCACCAGTGAACGAAGCAGATCCGATCAAAAAGCCGGTTGATGCATCGACAAATGACGAACAAGCCGCCAATGTTTTGAACGCTCAAACAGAAGCGCTGTTGAGTCCAGACGAAAAGAAGGCTTCCGATTTGGATGTTGAGTTTACGGCCAAAGAAAAGAAGGATCCTGATGAATTGGCAAAACTTGACGAAGGTCGTGGATTACGCAAAACACTTACTTTGTTCAACGGAATCACCATGTCAGTAGGCTGTATTATTGGATCCGGAATTTTCGTATCACCAACCGGAGTTCAAAAAGAAGCCGGCAGTGTTGGAATTTCGTTGATCACTTGGCTAGCAAGTGGTATCTTTGTTACAATGGGTGCCTACAGGTATGAAACTGCGATTAACAAACATAAATTAAAGTTTTTTAGTTATGCTGAGTTAGCAACAATGATCAAGAAAAACGGTGGAGATTACACTTACATCAAAGAAGCATTCGGACCATTTTTGGCCTTCATTCGACTTTTCATTGAAGCAGTGGTAGTGCGACCATGTACTTGCACAATCGTATCATTGACCTTTGCAATCTACATGTTAAAGCCATTTTACATTGATTGTGAGCCACCGGCTGGATCGATTCAGGCATTAGCAGCTTTGCTACTTTGTACGTTATCGAATGAAGCGTTTGATTAACATCAATTTATAGTCGTACTAACTGCAATTAACTGCCTTTCTATTCGTCTTTCCACTTTGATTCAAGATACCTTTACATTGGCCAAGGTCTTTGCATTGATTGCGATCATTGGAATGGGAAGCTATCTACTCGTTTTTGGAAATGATGTTTACAAGCAAACATTCAAAGACATTTGGATCAATAGCAACACATCTCCCGGAGCAATTTCTCTCTCCTTTTATTCTGCTTTATTTGCATATCAGGGGTTAGTTGATTTCACTTTATGTCTCCAACAAGTCACTCATTTTAGCTGGAATTATCTGGTTTTTATCGTCGATGAAATGAAGAATGCTCAACGCGATTTACCGATTGCGATTTTGGTTTCATGTTGTGTTGTTACAGCGATTTATGTTCTAACGAATGTTGCTCTCTATGTTGTTCTATCCCCAGACGAAATGATTGGAAGCCCGGCAGTTGCACTTGATTTCGCCAATCGAGTGTTCGGACCACTCGCATTTATGATGCCAATCTTTGTGGCCTGTTCAACTCTCGGATCGGCCAATGGCGTTATCTTCACATCATCGCGGTACGTTCAAAAATTGTTGTCAAACACAAAAGAAAGGTTTAGTTTGTTTTATTCCGGTGCTCAAGAAGGACAAATGCCTGAGTTACTTGGTATGACGAATCCGAAAACTCGCACTCCAATTCCTGCTGTTATTCTTACTGTAACCATATGGAAATTTCTTATTTAACCTTCTCAATTTCAGGGTTTATTGTCTATTTCATATTTGGCCTTATCGAGCAATGTAATTCAACTTATTAATTACATTCAAATTAGTTACTGGTTGGCTATTGCTGGTGCAATTGCTTCGCTTTTTTACTTCCGTGTTACTCGACCCAACGAACCCCGACCGATTAAAGTTTTCATTTTGATTCCAATAGTATTCTTTATCGGTTGCATTGGTTTGGTGTTGATTCCGATCATTGGATCACCGGTTGACACATGTATTAATCTTGTGAACTCAACCAGTCCTAATAACGTCATTTCAGGCATTGGACTAGCGATTATGTTATCCGCAGTGCCCATTTACGTGTTTTTCATCGTCTGGCAACCCAAATGTCTTGAGCCAATTAGCAAGGTCACTACGGATTTCTTGAAAAACTGCCTTGGATTAGAAAAGAACGATTGAATCCCCGCCGGAGATTACCTTTCTGCTTACAATTCATCATGATTATTGTTAGTTATGACGCAACCCGGTATTATTCCGCTCAGACTATTTGTTCAATAACGAAATACATCGAAGGTCAGGGATTCGAAGCCAATTGATGTTCTCAATTTCGGAAATCTTTTCGATGTTTTTTAATTTCATTCTTCTGTTCGCTCATCACTCGGATTCTCCGTAATCCTTATATAATGACAGGTCTTTATTGCCTTTTAATTCCAACCGACATTTCCTCTTCCTGATTACCGTATACCATTTAAATAAACATTTCGAACTGTTGAAGTGAAGGGGCAGAATACTCGATTGTTTTCGCGGTTTTATACACGCACGTTTTTGTGAATAGAATACGTGTTCTTTTAACCGAAACACATGTTGCTTTACGGGTAAGCAGAACTGTCGAAGCATTTGACGATGAAAAGAGGAGAACTCTTGAGCGAGGGTTGTTTAATTGGACACGCAGCCTAGACAAAGCTAAATCAATGATCGACAATCCGATAGAATGGATTATCGCTCATAAAAGGCGTATTCATTCTGTAAACTAACGGCTAATCGGGCAATTCGCGCACTCAACGGGTTCCATCTAACGAACCTTCATTTTAAGTTCCGCGCTGATTATCGCATCGTTGACGATGAAGCGAAACACTCAAACGGTGGGCGTCCACAAGACGTTGATCTTCTTAACGGTAATTGATTTTTTGTTTATTCAAATTGACTTTTTTTCTAGCTAGTGGCTTATGTTTCCGAGGCAGCGCCGTGTGCCGAACCTGTGAAACCAACGAACGAGATACCGAACTGTCAATGGATTGAAGCGCGCGATGATAAGGGATGCATGACTTACAATATTGAGTGTAAATCCGAAGCGAAGATTGATAAGGTTAATCGATAAAAAACCAAATCGTGTAGTGTCTTCATCTTCAGGGATGTTTGCTCGATTCGGACAATGGACCATGTTTTGCCCACATTACTCGCTACTTCTACAACGCACGTATCGGCAAATGTGTTCCGTTTGTTTTTGGAGGCTGTTCCGGGAACGCGAATAACTTCGAAACTGCGACGGAATGTACAGACGTTTGTGTTGAAGGAAAGCCACGTAAAACACCGGCAATTTCACTTGCTGCGAATAGTGGATCATCTTGTAAGTTAGCTCTCGGATATTGGATTTTATTTGACGATTCTAGCCCTAAACTGTACGAAACCGAACGAGCAAAGTTATGAATGCGGTGCTTGCGATTCGTATTGTAACAAACCAGCTCAAGTTTGTACTTTGTTGTGTCGACCAGCAGAATGCGGTTGTATCGATGGTTATGTTCGAAACTCGAAGAATGTTTGCGTTGCCGCCAACGACTGTAAAGATGAACCGAAACAAGCGTCCAACTCAAACGTGAAAACTGAAAGTAGCAAAGGAAGCGAATTAACTAAAAATGAATTGGCTGCCATTGAGAATTCGGCGTCGAAATCCACTCCTGTTGTTTTTACTACTTCAACGCTGTTGACATCAACTATCAGAACAACACAAACCACAACTTCGATTCCAACATCCACAACGACTTTACGTACAACGAGTCTTCCAATTACAACGACGACTACCATGCGAACAACACCTTCAACTATTCGTCTTACGAGTCCAACCATTCAAACAACCCCAACAACAAGTCGTCCAACATCGACAACGCCAACAACGAGTCGCGCAACGTCAACAACTTCTCGACCGTCTTCTTCAATTCAAACCACACAAACGCCAACAACAACGACTCCATTCAGATTACCGACTCTTTTGACAAATCCAACAACAATTCGTCCAAACGTGAATGGAAGTACTGTTCGACCAACGACAATTCCTGCTTTAATGATCGGATCGAATGGTACACAGCAAGCCACATGTGTTACGATTAAATGCGTTAATGGTACTACTTGTGAAAATGGTCGATGTGTTCCGAATCGAACAGAACTGTGCGTTCTTGTTAAATGTCCTGAAGATTACACTTGTCGAAATGGTTCGTGTATTCCGCCATCAGATTCGACTTGTAGCAGACTGCGTCTTGCGGTTCCTCCGTCGAATTGCAGTCATCAATTTCGTGAAGGTGACGATGGATGCCCTCAAGTCTATATGCAATGTCCTGGTAAAGAAATAGCTTTACAATACGATCTGAAGTAACTTGTTGCAGGTATTGAATGCGGCGAAAATGAAGAAGCAAAGTTGTGTGGAGCGTGCGATGGCACTTGCGGTTCGCCAGTCTGTATTCCAGTGCAGCGTTGTTTGAAACCGAGTTGTGGTTGTTTGACTGGTTACGTGCGAAATCATTTTAGTCGTTGTGTTGCCAAAAAAGAATGTGATAAGCCCACAAAGCAGGATTTTACAAAACAAACAACCACGTTGTCTAAAATTTCAACAATTTCTGCTACAACTCCAAGACCATCGACTATCCCTTCATTGCGAAACAGCGTTTTTTTAACTCAATTCCAACAACCACAGAAGCACGCGTAGGATACGTTTAATGGCAAGAATCACTCATTCAAACAATAATCGCGCATTTCTTCATAAAATTTCATTATCCTATGGCAATACTGTAATTATTGTGTCATTACGCTCATACCAATAAACATCATTGTAGAGATTGAACTCGTGAAAAATCAACTCGTAGTCAAGAACATCTGATTGAACTAAACAAACTTGTTGCCACTACAATAAGCGTTTTTGGTCATCTTCTCACAAAACACAACTTGGTCCCAAAGTTTCTCGTCGTCAAATGGGCACTCACTCGTGGACCGTCGATGGTCAAAAGAAACGGACGACCACTTTCGTCGAATGGCATTTTTGCCGCTTGACCACGAGGTTTTTTGGTTTTCAAAGGGCCGACTGTGACTCAATTTTCTGTTCTTTTAAAACGCAATGTCTGAAATCGTAGAATTCAGAAGTCCAAAAGTTTAGTTCTCGTGATTTCTCTTCCAACATTCTCTCTTAGCCGATAGTTTGTTGAATGAAATTTTCGGAATGTCGAGTATTAAAACGAACAGTGAGCGGAATGTATACGTTCACGTGTGCCTGAAAATTGTGGCACTGAGTTCGGGCACACGAAGGAATGAAACGGGAACGATAAATAGACTTTCCCTACATATCCGTTTATTTTCTGTTTGGGGTCAATGAAATTGGGTTTCCTGGTTATGACAATAGCCAATTTTGCAATCCACAGCTTGACATATCAAGTGCAATGCTTAGACAGAAATTCGTCATTTATGTTCGTATTGGCGACTATCACATTTGCCGCTCTCCAGCTGCTTGCTCACTTTCGCTCAGCGGAAATGAAGACAACGGTTGAAATGAGGCGGCTGTTCGTCTCTTCATTCAAAAACCACGTAAATTTTGGAAGTTGGAATTGCGAAGCCCGAAACCACTGCGGTCGGAATGAACGCGCCGTGGGGCTCGCAATTACGATGTCGTGGTTTGCTTTCAACCACTCGCACATTGGGATGAGGCCTTTGGCGGTGTGCCGTCCAATTGACGCAGACGACATTCCCGTTCGCCGTTCCGTGTCCTTCAAATGGCGCGTTTGTCTTGCCCATCGTGAATTCATGTCAGGCGTCCCAATGTCCATTTCGACAGCGTCGTTTGAATCGGTTTGTGGCGCGGAAAGCGCATCTTTTTCTTCATTGCTTTTCGCGATTCACACCATCAGCCGACCAGTTCGGTTCTGGTGACGTTTATTTACTTTTGGCGCAAGGAAGCGAACTTTCAGCCGATGAGCTTGGAACTGCGCTTGTGAACAATCGAAAATGCTGTTTGATTGCTGCGAGATCTATTCACATGATTGGTAAAATGCGTTGAGCAAAGCAATTATCGAATATCCGGTCAATCGACATCTGATTTCTCAATAACATTCCGTTTGTTCGTCCCTGATTCATTCAATGCGTTTGTCCCACGCGCAATCATCGCCAAAGCGACTTTTCCTGCTTCTCCAGTTGTATACAATCCGTCTGTTCAGCCGTTTTGTCGTCGTTTCTTTGTACGTCCGTTGAACTGCCGCACATTCGAAGCGGCGAAAACTCGAATAACACCTGTTGCCGTCGTTCTATCAGAAGAAAACAGCTCAGTCATGGATGACCGCCAAATGATGAACGGCGTGTGTGGCACACAGAGAAAGCATGCGGCCTTCTTGATGAAACGAACACTAATCATAGGTAGTCGTGTATTACGTTCGTTATATGTGACATTTTGTCTCGTTCAATCCTCTTCGTCCACTTGTTGTGTATGTCATATTCGAAAACAATGTTTTGCACTATCGGTGGACACGATCGAAGAGAAATTCGCTAAAATACGAGACCCAAATCACAAGCGACCTTTCTCTCTCTTCACAACTCATTTGGCCCGTTTTTCGTCGTTGAATTTATTTGCGCGTTGGCTTTGCGCTCCACGTTCCTCGTCGTCATCCATACGGTTGCGCGACGGTGTAGATCGATGGTCTCCGCTCGGAAGGTTCGTGTTTGTGCTCCACGATTTACGGAAGAAAAATCGGCTGGCGATTCAGTTTTTATGAATGAAATTACCGTTCCATTTCACTGATTCAAATGTCGCAAATTGTGCGGCAAAAGATCGTTGCAATTTCACAATTTGCTTCCGATGAAAAAGCCCCGGCAAGCGCTTCGACTTCCGCTCATATTGCGGCGTCCATCTGTTGTCTGTTTTGACGCCGTTTTGTCGCGTTTTGCTCATCATCTCTTCGTTTCCGCGAGTCCACAGCACATTTCGTATGCTCATAGTCGAGATAATCTTTCGTTCATCTTTGCCATCAGAATCCATGCACGTTTGAAAGGGACTTGATTCACGGTTCCAATTGTTGTATTACGTAATCGATAGCATTTCTTTTGTTCTCTTATTTCAAAGTTTGTGGACTTTTTTGTTCTCCAAACCAACCACCAACTCACGCTCATCAATGTTTATCAGTGGTTGGTTGCCGGTGCATCTGTCCGTCACGAGATGCGTGTTCGAAAAGACCATTGACTATACAAATTTGTTAACTCTCACTTCCTTCGCGTTATCTATTTTGCGTCGAATGTTAATGAGTTATTGTCTTAATACGCGTGTTGGGAATCTCTTCTTTATAAGATAAAAATGAATCATTGCGAAATACAAATCACGCACATCACTCAATCGTTCCACTTTTTCAAATCATCCACTCGTAATTAACTGATCCACGGTTTTCATTTAGAGGGCGTGCTCTCCAACGAAATGAGCAGCTCCATTGATCGTCCGGACGACCTGCACACGGTGCCCACCGTTCTCGTTGATGAAGGAACACCGTCGAGTACCACACCTCAACCAGTCAAACAGGCACATGAAATTGAAACTCCGACGTCTGATCAACTTCCGGACAAGAACGAACTGTCTGCGACAACGCCTAGTGAGTCAAAAACGACAAGGTTATACGGAAACTTGTTTCAGCCACAATGGCACCAAATGGAGTAGTGCAACAGTATTTCAATGAAGACGACGATGCTTACACGGATTACGCTGAACAGAACGTGATGGACGATGATGAATACGCAGACGATGAATCATCCAGCGGTTCAATGAATGAAATGCTCAGTAAGTATGTCATTTAGATGCAAAATCTTCTACTGACATTTCAGATAACATTCGACCTGATGCGATAATCGATCAATTACCTGCACCTCCAGGTTCACAATGTTTTCAGAGGTTGTTTAATCGTAGATAAACTTTTTAGATGGAGGTTATGGTTGGATTATTGTAGCAGGTGCATTCTTCAACAATATGATCGTTGACGGTATTGCAAACTCGTTTGGTCCATTTATGCCTGCTTACGAAAAAGAGTTTGGTGAATCCAAGGCGTTGACTTCTTTCATTGGCGCCCTCTTAATCGGCTGTTGTCTTTTGTTTGGTCCATTTGCTGGAGGTTTATTGAATCGTTACAATGCGCGAGTTGTTGTTATTGCCGGTGCTTTGTTGGCTTCGTTGGCATTCTTTGCATCAACATTTTCGCCAAACATCGTTTTCCATCTCTTTTTCTACGGATTTCTTGGCGGTATTCTTATTGTTGACGATCTAACGACAACCCAATTGTTTTAGGTGGCGGTTTCTCTCTTATCTACTTACCCGGAATCGTTGTTGTCTCTCAGTATTTCGAGTCAAAACGTGCTCTGGCAACTGGAATCGCTGTTGCCGGTAGTGGATTTGGAACGTTCCTTCTTCCAGTTGTTTGCAAATCCTTTATCGAACGTGAGTTCACCAGTTTTTATATCAATTTACTTCTCTTGAGTTTAGAATACAGTTGGCAAGTGAGTTTGTATGTCAACATCGTCGGGATTTTGCTCTGTGCTGCTTGCGGTGGACTGTTTGTTCCGTTGGAAGTGGAACCAATCGATTCTTCATCAAAACCAACATTAAAAGAACGAGTTCAAGAGTTGTTGAAGAAAAAGTTCAGTAGAACTCGAAAACAAACCGAGGGATCAGTAGGCTTATTTCTTGAATATTATCTAATATCTGGAGTATTCAGCGTGCTCCATCCGTGATTTCTCAAACTGAAATCAATGCAAACAACGTCGGACGAACGATTTCATCTCGACCTGATTCTCAGTTGCTAAATGATATTTCACGCGACGATGGTCAACCGCTTTTGCCTCACGATAATGAAACGAACACAACGGATGTAAATGCGGATACCGCGGATACGATTGCAAGTCCCTCAACACCGCGTCGAGCACTATCACCAATCAAAGAGGGTCGAATCTTGAACAAAAGTCGTGCCGGTTCTCAACATCACCACATCGATCGAGCACCAGCGGCCGTTCGTACGCGTAAGCCAACACTTACCAGGCAATTTGGCTGTTTATTGGCAAATATTTGATTGTCTTATTTTAGTATGAACAGTGAGTTCACAACGGGAAGTCGAGTTAATTTGGCCAATCAATTGTCTCGTATCTCGGTGCGCAGTTATGCTCAATCACTTAGTCGTCTCAGTCAAATCAACGCGAATAACATGGCCGAATCAATGGGAAGTGTAGCCGTTAGCGTATGTTATCTTCATTTAACCAACAATTCGTTTTTTAGAGCATTGATCCAAAAGAATTTACTCGTCCATTTTCACGAAAAGATATCTTCTTACAAGGTTCGATTCGAAACTTGAAAGAATTTGAGAATGAAGGTATTTCTAGATTATCAAAGATCTTTGTAATGATGCAATAATTTAAGGAAACGATTATCGAAATTATCGTGAATCTCAAATCTCGATTCCAAAAGCCGTGCTTGCGCAAAGTCTCCAGAGTGTGGTTGCATCTCGTAACACTTCACAACTCGATATTGCCGACATGTCGACGCGTTTGGGCGGATCTCGTTACAGTCGAATTGGTGGACTCGAAAATGACGATGTGATCTCACTGAGCACAACAACTTACTGTTTATGGATTCCATATCCGATTCGCAATAGTATTCAAGAAATGATTGACATCAATTTACTTCGAGATCCTGTGATGGTTTTGATGTGTCTTTGCAATGTTGTTGCGATGCTCGGCTTCTACGTTCCGTTGGTTTTCATTATTGATTTGGCCGTTACTCGTGGCAGTACCGTAGCTTCGGGAACCGTTTTGTTGTCAATTATTGGTGCAACAAACACATTTGGTCGTATATTCTTCGGTTGGATGGCTGATCGTCGTTGGTTAAGTGCACTGACGATTTCGAACGTCTCGCTGTTAACTTGCGGCTTCCTCACGGTCATGTGTTTTACATTCGTCTCCTATCCACTCCTTTGTTTGTACGCCGGTCTATTTGGATTTGCTATTTGTAAGACAACAAAAACACAAAGCATTCAATCGTGTAATTTCAGCGGCATTTATTTCCTTAACGTCTATCGTCCTGAGCGATTTGCTTGGTGTTGAGCGTTTGACTAATTCATTCGGCTTGCTCATTGTATCTCGTGGTTTGGCTTCGTTAATTGGCACACCTCTGGCTGGTAATATAACTCTTTTAAAACATTTCTACGGCGATTTTAGGTTGTGTCTATGATATGACTCGAAGTTACGATGCGACGTTTATTTGTGCTGGTGTAATGTTTATTCTATCCGGTTTGATTGGCCTTATGGTCGCTGTTTTCCATCATCGGGCAAGAAGCCAATTAAAGAACGAAGGTAAAACGAAATGATCTTTCAAGTTCAATTACGATTTCCAGGAGACTACAATATGGCGCGAGATGCCGATGCAATTAGCGGAAAGTTGTCGGTCTTGACTGAACGTTCCGAAGAAGAATATCAACGTACAATTCAAAGTGTGTACGCACAACAAGAGTTGATTCGCGAATTGCACAAATGTCGTCAAAACGACGGTAAAGTGAGTGTTGTGAACGAGGAATCGAACAACGTGGCCGATAATCCAAACGATTCAACTGATCAACCGATTCGTACCATCGATTTGAACGTCATTCGTACTGCCCAATAACTTGCGATCAAAACGTGGTGCTACAAAAACAATCCGGTGATCTCCAAACTTACATCCCCGACTTACCTTCTCTTACGGTTTCTTTTCCTTTTTCTGAGGACATCATTTTTTGCATAAGAGTTTTCGTTGAGTACGTTTATTACAAAGTTATCATCGGGTATCATCAAAAGAGCAAACATTTTTGTCAGTTTCATTACTCTCATTTGCATATCCGTAAACTTTTAGTCATTTGTGCAGTTACTAGTATCTTGCGTCATCTTTTGTTAATTTATTTTCCATTAAATTAGTTTTTGTAAGTCCAAATGATTGAATAATCTATTTCGCGAAAGTGTAGGAGATATATCTGCAATCAAGTTGACTGGAAGTCATGAGTTTATTAACTTAAAGTCACATCTCTTTGTGAACGTTAATTCGGAATTTGTGACTAAAAAGTTCCCCGTATGATTGAACAAATACGAAAGATCAGGAATATAAACCTAAAAATTCAATAGAAATCGAATTACAACAACTTGGTATCGTATGTAAATTTGAGGTTCACAGAACATTTGCACAGTCGAACTTGAACTGTTCAGGAAATTAGAAGGAAAAGGACACGATAAACCCCAGTATTAGTAATGAGGATCGCAGAGAAGAAGTAAGTGAAAAGGCGTGATTTGGTGGAGCCCACGGATAGTCGTTACACAAATTTCCTAGACATCGACATAACTCAATTGTTCTGTTACTGGATTTGGCAGAAAGATGCGGCGGTAGAAGTCGTGCCATTGCAATGGGACTACAACTAGCTTCTGCAAACAGTAGATTAATTGAAATTAAGTTTTAATACGAGTGCTTATAGTCATTAATGTAAGTTCTCTCTTTGAACTGACCTGCCAAACTTGTCGTTGGAGCGTCGCCGTACTTGAAAACAGAAGAAAAGCAGCCACGAATAACGTTATTGCCAATGTGCCTTCCTATAACAATAGAAAGTGAAGTGCATTTAAACGTTTTTTAGTCACAAGAGTAGTCCTCAAAAACTTCCAAATTCATTGTTCACTATTACATTATTCACGTTGATTCCAAAAAAAACCACATCAACTACAATCAAAACATACCCGCTAATACTCTTGGCTCTATGACTGTAATACACAAGGAGTGACTACACGGTGTTCGACCAATTCGTATGTTCGGCGACATTGCATGACATTCATCCGTGAAATTCATAGGTTGATAGTAAATCTAAATCGACATATTGTCTTCGCCTTTCAACTTTAGTTCCGTTGTTTACTGCGCACTTTTGGTTTTCATAGTCTCAAGGTATTTTACGTTTCGATGAAAGACGATACAAAGTGAGGGCGGTTGAGACGTTAAAACTTGGCCATTTGCCGCAAATTCGACGGGTAATTTGATAGGCGACATGTTGCGTTGACGCCCGATAGGATTTGCAGGTGAAATAAACGATTCACCCAACCATAAGTCGAGCATTCCGATCTTATTAATCAACTTCGTGAAATTAAGTTGACAACCGGCCCTAATGTCTTGAAAGAAGAAATCGATGGGTGTGTCTTTTAATCAACTCAAATGCCCACAGATTCACTCCATAATGCCGAGATGAAAAAACTTGAGCGCAAACTGACCCTCCAATTCCATGCGCTGATGAACGCATAGAAGATTAGGAGCTGATTAGACGGTTCAGCGCATTTCTTCACAGCTCTCCAACTGTCAAACCCTATTTCTGTTGTTTTCATCATCTTTTCGCGCTTATTCATCCAAAACCAGTCCAAACACAAAGTTTTTGCGGCCATGGCATCGTCTTTATGTGCCAACTTAACACATGCAGAAAATTCAATTTCCGCTCCGAAAACGGAAGGTGGTAAAAAAGAAGGAAATAATCGAATGTCTGGCGATTAAAAGGCCATGAAAACAGACGTCAAGTTTTGGAAAACAAACTGATCAGCACTATGTTTCGCCCAAATAAACTATGAAGAAACCAGTTCAAATACTTTTCACTCACTTGATCCAAATACGACCAATGTTTTTCGAAATCTTTCGACATGCAACTATAGCAATAACGTCCCTTCATGCTTAAATTAATGCATTTAAGAGCGAAGAAATTCGATTAGTTACCTGTGCGGATCACGAACGTAGAGAGTCGAGTAGACGGCAACGATCGCTTCGAACACGAGCACAACAAGGCAAACGGTGGCGATTCGCATTCATGAAGTTGCGATGTCGGTCGACTGGTGATTTCGAAGAGTTGAAGTCGTGAAAACAGTTGCTTGAAATGGTTATGTTCATCCGTAGGCCAACGATATCAAGAACATACGTCGTCCAATGCACATTCTCCGACAAAGCTTCCAAATGAACTACAAAAGAAAGTTAAGATTGAGCACATACATCGGCGTATTTTTGGAAGCTAACGTGCGTATAAGAATGTCAAACAAATTAAAATCCAACAGTTTACGTTAAACAAAAAGCCACAAGCCAAACGATTTCGAGTTTTGTGCGCTCTTCTCTTCACGGTCAATAAAAGAGTCCCGTCGCAAGTGGACAGATGCTTACGGCAGGTCCCGCCCACACCGTCGTATTGCTTCTTTTTGACCGTTTAAGGTGGAAATTCTACAAAAAAAGTCCAGACGAACACATGTACGCGGAATGTCGTTCATGAAACGTTAATTTCAAAATGCTGTCTGACGTCATTTTGACAAAAAAAGAAGTACGAGTGGATGAGAGACAAAAAGTAGGAGCTTATGAGCGGAATTGGCAAATTGTAATCATTTGAATTATACTCTTCATTGGCCCACGAACCCGTTACTTTTCGTGTTTGTTTCGACTTTAAAACTCCCGCTTAACGTCCGCGGACATCCGCTGATCTTCCCGTACGTCTTGTCAAACCGATGGCAATAGGGTTAAATGACAAGTCCGCAGAATTAGCCGACAACATGATTAAAACAATGGGAGTACTTGAAGAGCATTCTCACATAGTTAAAACCGCTCAGTAACGTCGACTGAGTTATCAAACCAAAAAAGTGTAAAGTTTAGTTGTTATAAGAACAAACTATGGCGACCCTTACGACACTCAATCAAACTTGGAGACATTCTACAGACAACAAGATGCTCGAACAAATTTATCCGCAAGTCAGGGCCCCCACATTACACGCCTACTAAATATACATACGCGTTTTTGGTTCTGATAGACCTCCCCAGAGACGACTCATTTGAAATCGAGCAACACGGCCGGTCAAACTGGTTTAGAATCATCTGTTATGTCTTAGAACGGAAAGTCATGATGCGAGCTAGTTTCCAGAACCAAAGGGCAAAATTAAAATAAATAATTTGCATTAAAAACTCAATTTTACGGTCCAACTTTCGGTTAAATTTCAGTTCAGTTGGCGAGAGATAACGTTGTCCGTTACGCGTATTCTAGACCATTGCACCCGTCTCGGGGAATAATAATCAACCGACCGTTGCAACAACATCGCTTGTTGAACAACAGTCGAACAAACACAGGACTTAAGTCTGGGGATTGAAAATGTTGTCCAAGTCGAAATTTCATTAAAACTATTCCATTGGCTTATTCGACAAATTAACACCAAATTGGAAATAAACCGAAAGAAGCCAAATGTCAAAAAGAAGAGCATAGTAATTACACTTCTAAGCGGTCTCGACTCAAACAAAACGTCCGTCCAACGCTCAGCTATTTTTCGAAATAACCAAAACGGAGAACATTTGCGCACGCACTCTGACCTTCAGAAGACAGCTACTCCAGATGGACAAGTGGCTTCACTTGTTTATGCAAAACTTCTAAATTTTGTCAACAGCCTTTAAGTTTTGGCGTTTTGAAACCCCGGCGCTTAATCTTTATGGCTTCATTGACTTTGTTTAGTTCGACTTCTCGACTATTTTGTTCTAATGAGCGTTACTTGTAAATCAGAAACCTTGTTCAAAAGAATTTTATTGTAAACGAAAACAATTTGCGAACAGAATCCTTTCAAAAACAACAAAACTCGGTCAAAATTTGACAACAAAATGTCTTACAAGTCGATATCAAGAACATCTCGTCCTTTGTGTTTAACGACACTGTTCATTTGAATGAAATTGTCGAACGATTGAGCACACTCATCCAAATTGAAATCCGAACACACTATGGCACGTTGGTAGTATTTGTTAACTAACAGTTGAATTGCATCATAAACGTCGTATCGAAACTTGCGTTCTTCCGTATTCAAAATCGAAATCATGAAACTACTAAACCGAAAATGACGTTAAAATTCTCCAAGTTGACTTTACGTTAAGGAGTCCGTAGTTCGTCCTTTCAGATTGTTCAAGATCGACATTGTAGCTGCCGAGTTTAAGTTTTCGTAGGGTTCCGTCAATTCAGACAAAATCGTTTTCTTGCAGAGCATAAATAGGACTTTATCCACGCTATTGCTTACGACTTGCTTCTACAAGTATACGTGTATTTTAATTATAGCTTATAACACCTACCAGTAGAACGTTGATTAAGTCCCGCGTTCTCTTCAAGTCTTTGCCACCAGCAATAAACAAACTAAGCGTATGTTCTTCGACACAATATTCCAATTGCACGCGCAATGCATCTCCTTCGTAACTGATGAACCGCCAAAAGATGCCGCCTTTTATTGACATATATTTGCAGAAAATGAGAAGCGAAGCATGTTGTTCACTGTACTCGTCCACTTTGAAGTTCACTCGCTCAATCAAATAACCAAGTGGTGAGATAGTTGTAATCGGTATCAGATGTGTTTGCTGTTTTAGACTCCATCGACAATTCGCTCGAACATCGGCATCCAAATCGATCTGCAAAAACATTTTTTGATTGTTAGCGAATTGATTGGTTCCTATTCACCGTTATTTTCTTGCTTCTGTTCACAGAACGAAAACGTTGTAAACCGACAAAATTCAAACAATGTGTCGATTTGAAACGACGAGGATCCCCAATCAAATGCAAATCAAGTGATGAGTTTAGAATCTGTTGTCGTAACAAGTTCAAATCGTCCATCACCTGTTTGTGGAAACTCGCATTTTCTTTAAGTGCTCGATGCAATTCGCTGTGAAAATTCTCCAACACCAACTCTTGGTGGAAATAACCTTCGCAATCTGAAATCACAAACATTCAATTAGTAATTGCTTCTAGAAATACCGTGCTTATAGTTGATGTAGTTCATAAGAACGACACAAAGTGAAGGAGCATCGTTGGAGGCTTCACTAGCCAACGATGCAAGGCTCTTAGCGACATTAATGACATTCTCAATGTCAAACACCGAGTCACACATGATGGCATTAATCCACTTTTCCAAAAGTTCGAATCGATTAGCAGGAAACTAAATTCAATTATTTACAACGACAGTGCTTTCGAACAGACCTCAAAAGTTAAATGAAAGAGATGACGATATTTTCCTTGAAAGCCCATTCCAATGTGGTAATTCAACGTTTCGCGATTCAGTTCAGCGATGAACTCGCTATGAGATCGGAGCATTCCATCTAGCGTGGTTGTCGAACATTGTAGTAACTGACTAAAGATCATGAGATAGTAACGAAGTCGAAGATCGATGTGTCGGATATCGAAAAAGAAAACCGCCTAAAGTTCTATTTCAACTCGATGATTATAAACATGCAAACCTTAACAAAATCCGTTGGTGCATCGTGCAGCGTTATATTAAATGGAATATTTCCATCGATACAGCATTTCACTGATTCAAACCACGAAGGAAGCAATTGAACTTTGGATCCACTCAAGTTCCAGTAGTACGGTTTCAAGTCGTAAGCATGAACGATGTGTTGCGGTGTGATCGGTGCAACGGCTACGTCCACTGATTGCAGATCGGAAAAAAAGTCCGATTGTACTAACTCCTAAAAATTAAATGAAAATCGTAATCTCGAATGAACAAACAGTTGAGTTGTTTTCCGAATTGGAAGCTCGAATTTTGAGATTTTCTTCGTTCAAAACTTGCTGCAAATATGCTTTCGAAGTAAGTAAGCTTTTCACTGGACATCCGATGATCGCAACACAGTTTTCGGAGAATACCGAGTTTGCTAGTTTTTGCCAATAAACTTCGGAAACTTGTAACAACTCTTCAAGCACGTTGATTGGATTAAGTAAACGACTCAAGTAGACCGAGTCGTAAGTGCTCGTTGTGTACAGTTGAAAGGTCTTCAAACGTTCGAACACGTCCGCAGTAAAATCGCCATTTAACTGAAGTTTTAAAATAAAAATGAACTTTTTTTCTTCTTACCGAATGACGATATTTCCGTATTTTCGAACGAATAATCTCGCAGAGCGTGGCTAGTTCCCATTTTTGTGAACGAAGTACTTCGAAGAACCTTAAACAGAAGTTCTATTAGTTAGTTTTCTACAAACCTTTCGATTGCAAAACGGTTCAAACATTTGACAGGCACTCCCGATAGTTCAATCACAATTTCGCATTTTGGCGCAACGTTAAGGTTTGTGGTTACGTTCGAACAAACTGGTTTTGAATTATACACCAAATTCTTGGCAAGTGGAGACATTTCTGTGGCATTCAAATACTCGAGTAGTATTTCAACTGCATTAAGAAAAGAAACATTCTAAAACAGGAATTGAATTATAGGACATCGAGTTGTTCTCTTACTCTTGGATCTCCGGCCAGAAACGACAACTGTATCAAACCTTGTTCTTTGTTTTTCGACACACCGTAGACAACAATTGGATCGCTGTAGTGGTTGCTCAATTCATCGACAGTTACTTCAGCCATTGCTCCCGCTTGGTCTCCAAAAGTGTGTTCAGAAATGGGAATGTCAATGCTGTCGAAGACGGCGATATCGTCGTCTGCGTTGATTTCACCAGAAGCAAAAATCCACGCATTTGGCGCATTGAAAAATGTTTTGAAGCAACTGAATGCCTCTGCTATGCAATCGTCTGAATTGATGTTTGAGCACGGAGCTGACGGTTGAGTTGCTAGCGGTGTATTCGTGAAAACATGTTCGACACGCGTCTTGCTCACAAGGTTGTGCAAAGGATTATCGTTCTCCACAAGCTGTTCCAAGTAAATCGCACCACCGCAATAGCTACTCTTCAAACTGCGCAGTTTTTTGAGCTGTTGAAGATCGAAGAAATCCAATTTGGCTAATTCCTCCAATATCGTGCATATCAATTGCGTGTAACCAGAATTGCCAAGAGAGTTAAACGAAAACGATGTAGAACCCTAGATCTTAAATGCACAAGAGAACGACGGATAACTTACTTGGCCGATGTCAACGTTCAGACCGCTCGATGAATAGATGTTGGCAACGTAGTGGTGCAACTTGTTTACTTCAGATAATGGGTGAGATAAAGACGTAGAGATTGCATCCAAAAGAAAATGCGCGGTGCGATGTTGAAGTCCGGGTTTGGTTGAGATCGTTGCTGAACAATAAACGTGAAGGTGTACAATAGAAAACAATTATTACCGTAATTTAACGTCGTTCTGGTCACATTTGTACGATGCTCAACGAAACAAAACCACAAACCGAACAACTTGTGTTGGTAAATGTGGACCGGAATCTTACCCAAATACTTTTCACTGTGCACTAGCTCATAGGGCAAATTGTCTGCATCGAATTGCTTGCGTTTCATATCGAAGTAAATTGTTCAAATAGCATTCAGACCACGTTTATTTGAGTAATGCCGCTGAACATTCGAAGTTACGATTTCTGTAAAGTGCGCCATACGATTCGGTAGGGCGCAGCTCTGATACTAAAGACATAAGCTGTTTTTTATGTCATGTGTGATTCTCTGTGTTTCATTTCACTGCGTCGTTCCGACTCTGGAGTGGCATGCGTAGTGGTCATTTGACTTTTTTCCCTACATTTACGTAAACTGATGGGCTATCAAAAGAAGGCACAAAAATGGGCCGTTTCGGTCGGATTGCCGAGCAACTCGTGTTTTTGGATAAACGGTGATTCAGCACCATTAAAAGAGTAACTTACAAAAAACAATCATGTTGTTTTTAATTGATATCTTTTTAGGTTTTTTGCAAAAATGTTGAGTTCGGAAATCAGCCGTACATCTCAAGACATCGTCGTCTCTGATCCAATACCCTTCGAAAAAGTGAGTCGATGGTAATTGTCGACTAGAACCATCCACTTTTACAGCTTTTGTCTATTGCACAATATAAACTTGGCATACACACGTGTCTCGTGGGTTCTGATTTGGCCGGAAATGAACAGAGCTTAAAACTCGGACTTTTTGGCACGGTCATATTCCTGAAATCGGCTTTGGCTGACTATAAACCTGGTAGGAAATCTCGCATGTATAACAATTGCTAATCACAAAACTTCAGAGATTATCTCTCAAATTCCTTCGCCCGATTTCGGAATTGCCGGTGGTTTTTACACGAATAAACCGATTTGTTTAAAATGCGGAAAAGATGTGATGTACATCGAGCGGATTGTTGTGGCTGAGAAGACGTTTCATCGTTCGTGTATGCACTGTCATTTGTGTGGTCGAAGACAGTTCCTGGGACTGTTTCGTATTGTTGCCGGCAATCGTTTGGAGTGTTTTGAGCATTTGGTTAATCAAGCATTTTCTGGAAACGAACTGGTGGGTCTTTGTCAATGTTTTCATTCATACGATTTGGTATTCAGCAATCGTTTGAAAACGTGAAAATCAAAGCTAAACCACCGGCTCGTCCTCCGCCACCAACCAAAAAACTTCAAGTCGAAACTACACCATCGAATGAAGATGGAAAACCAGCGAGCACTAACGATCAAAATGTTTCCGCAATTCTCGAAACACCCACTGAGAACAAATCGGCCATTTCACCGATATCTACGGTTTCTTCGAGCAGTAAAGCAATGGCCAAAGACGGAAATGGTGGATCTGAGCATTCGGGTGATGGGAATTGGGAGATGCTGAGCTATCCAGAACAATTGAATCCATTTGCTGATGAGGACGCTGATGAACTTGTAAGTTTGTTGAAAGAAGGTTGTTTATACTGTTTCAGAGCGATAATATTTCTTGTTTGAATCCGTTTGGTGATACGTCTTCTGATTCGGAGTCTGATGTTGAACATGTTGAAACAATCACAGCTCCTGTGCCGGCACCTCGCAAACTAACTACGCCAAAAGCAGCAGAACGCACATCAGCTGTTATGACCGCGGATGAGAAAAAGTAAGTCGATTATTGCAAGGTGATTGATTTGAGTATCTTTAGTACTCACGTTACAAATCCTATTAGCACTGAACCGAAGGAAGTATCCAAAGTTGAGCAAAAGCATGTAGATGCTGACAACAAGATGTTGTATCCCAATTTGAAAAACTTGTACTTAGATGAAGACTGCGAATCATCATTCCAATTCTATATGCCTTCATCGTTGGTTTTGTGTAAAAAAGTGAGTATACGATTTAATTGTACTTTATATGGCTATTGTTTGTTTCTAGCGTCTTATCGACATGAGTGACTATGACAAACCGAAGTTGTTGCACGAACTCGACAAGGTCATAAAGACTCTCGATTACATCGAACGTTCGGCCAAAGAGTCGGAACGTACGTTGTTAAAAGAGATCGGAAAAGAAGGTTTCAAATGGGAGAAGAATCAGATTCTCGATTCGTGGGCTCAGCGAATGAAAGAAAAACACGACAATTTGATTTTGGGATCGATGATCGTTCACGCGTATGTCATAGCTGTTTAGTCATTTAGTTGTGCTTAATTTAGATACATGCGCAAACTACTGTCGAATGCCATTGAACGTATCGACAGACACGGAGACCAATCAGTTCACGCCAACTTACGAGCCCAGTTGATGAAACTTGAAGTCAAATTACGACTCGAAGATCGTACTGTTGCCATTCCGTCGGTGATGGAAGACATGTCGCCGAAAGTTCGCGAATCTGCGAAAAAGAAACGTGATTTTGTGAAGCGCATCAAAAAAGCCTTCTAACACATTCATACATTGCATTATCCATCCCATTTTCTCAGTATATCCATAATGACGCTTAATCTTTTTCTTGAGCATACAATGCTTTTCTCCCACTTTGCAAACCTTGTACACTTCATCTTGTGTTTATGTAAACTTTTTCGTAGCAAACGGCATAGTCAAATTGATAGATTCGAGTATTTCGTGCCGGTGATTATGTAAATGTCATTTGAGAGCTTTGTACTTAGTAAATTCCTTCCTACTTTTCAATTCCCATCATTCATTAATTTGAAATCATTTCGTAAAGTAATTTTGTTTATTGAAAGAATAAATAACAGAAAGTGAGGAAAGAAAGTAGCCGGACAATCACATCAAAAAACTGATGAGTTTGTGCTCAAAAAGAGAGCAATTAAAAATCTAATGGCATCATTTGTATACTCAATGGTACTTAATTAGTTAACGAATTAGTTATTCGAATATCGTGGTAGTTACACAAGGTCTAACGGACATGAATTGGAACAACAGAGACGAGATCGAGATGTGAAATTTCATCGACAGTAGTTGAACAATCAGACGGAATTTGATCGCTTTTAAAATGATGGGAAACGAAACAACTTGGAACAAATTAGAACTATTTTAAGTCTTGCAAGAGTTAAGAGTTAACCTTTGGACCACATGCTGAAGTGGATGTTAGCGATGGCGTTCAATTGTACTGGTTTTGGTATGCATGAGAGTCGTCGAAGAATGTGCCTTCAAACTCTAACGTTCTTGGCCCATATTTCCACTTGACTTCACGAATTCAGAAAAGTTGTAAGAATATAAAGAAGGAAACAATGGAGAGGAAATATCAAGAAAGTCGAGCAGACTGCAGAAGAAGAGCGACAACGCGGAAGCAGGTAAGTGGACTATCGACTTTGTCGAACATTCTCCCACGAATATTGCTGACTCAAAACTTAAGAAATAAGACTCATACCACGTACTTTTGCGTTCTTTTCCGCCGCAATCCATTCATCCCTATGGATCATTTCATAGTTTTACGTATGCTAAGATTGGAAAAGAGATAAAAGTTCTGAAGGAAAGCAGTGTGTCTAGATCTCGTTTTGAGTTTTTGTCGCTTTTCGTCGATGTGGACAGAAACCGTGTAGTTCTCGACGCGAAAACCGCTCCAATTTTGCGGTCATTTCTTTGTTCCACGGCATAACCATCGTATATTTGTTGAATACAAATCCCGATCGCTCATCATCCACCTCCAACTCGCGACCCATCAGAAGATAACTTTGTCCGTTTTGAATAGCCGGGCAATTGCATGTTACTTCCGTTTGGGGTACCCAGAAGAACATTTTCCCATAACGAACTTGATAGAGACCATTGCCGCGACGTTTAATAATCTCTTCCACTCGCACGAAGTATTTGCTCCAATCGTCCACTTGTTCAACTCCCAAAACTTGAATCTTCACAGCTGAAACAACTCTCGGATCAATGAGATTCGTCCATCTCTTACCATATTCTCTACGACAGTACTTTTTTTGAGTTAGCTTTCCGGTTGTTGCACGACATGAATTACAGGTGACTAAACGATAAGAAGTTATTATTCTGGATTTCTCTGCATCTCTTACTTTTTGGTAGTTCTGTGGTTGTGGTTGTTGGGATTGCTGCAAGAATTCGTTTTAATCAGTGAATTGAACTGCAAAACTCCTATGTTGCCAAACGATTCGACGGAAATCGATTTTTGACCACCGGAAATCATTGTAAGCGCTGAAGAAATGTCGGGAAGGGAATTCGAAAGGTTATTTGATGGATGCAATTTCCGTCTGCCACGTGTCCATTTCTTAGACCAATTGACCATTAAAATGTTTTACAGTAACGGAAAGGTTGTTTTGGTGCGTAGTTGTTTACGAGATCTAATATGCAAAACTCTCGTGTAGATGCTTCAGAAATAAGTGCGCGAATTGCAGTTCAACTAATCGCTTGGCATATTCCCACGGAGATTTGGTGTAATGCGCGAATGAAAGCACATATCATCGAACATCTATGCTCAGCCGATTGTGCATAGGAAATCGAATTTCAATTAACAACCTACCGATGCACGGAGTAATTGGCGAACGACTTTGCTCGAATCCTTTGGCACATCGATTGCACGTGATTCCGGTTACTCCCGGCTTGCAAATGCACTGTCCACTTGTTTGATTGCAGTTCTTCGACAAGGATCCAATTGGATGGCAATTACACGCTGCAAATGTGTTCAATTTCATTTCGTAAATGTTCTTCAGTCCTAAACTTTAAAAGAACGTGGTCCAATCGTTTTCGTAAAGTTTCTTTTTTTTGACAAATTAAATTTTACTCAAGAGTTTCTGTTTAGTTTAAAATAGAAGCTTGGACAGAGACTAATAACAAGAGCCGTTCCACCTCGTACATGTTCACAAATTCCTTGTGGACATCGAGTGTGGTCAACGGGACGAAGTGATGTAATAAAAGATGTTTCAAGAAGAACGAAAACTCACGTCTACAGGCTTTTCGATGAGTCATTGGACGTTGTAGATCGCGAAAGTAGCTCGGTCGACAGTAATGACAATTGCGTCCGGCGGTATTGTGCCGGCAATTGATACAAATTCCACCGCTTTTGTTTCCACTCAACCGATAGAGTTCCATGTTGAAACGACACTTTCGAGCGTGTAAATTGCAATTGCAAGCTAGAAACACAAGAATTACAATGCAATAGTGATGTTTTTGGTCTTTTAACTTCGTTTTCGATTGTTGTTGACCCCCGACAAGTTTCCGTCATTTGCAACGAATTCGAAGGTGAATAGGCGAATTTGTTTTGTCGACAAACTTTGCGGACATAAAATCTTCACGTCGAAGAAGATTCCCGAGTTTGTGCGATCCGCAAAAAACCGAATGTCACTTTACATTCAAACGTTTGGTCGAGACGCACAAACTCACTTGTTGCGCAATCGGATCGACGCACAAAAAGCGCCGACTGTTTGCCGAAAATGATCATGACGAAAAGTTTACCGACATCATCGACATCTTTTGAATGTGTGTGTTTAGTTGCAGACAATCAATTTTCGTTGAAGTCGATGAATGACCCGACGAAAAACTCGTTAAATGGCAATAAAATGCGCAAACTCTCGGCGGTGTTTTCTTCTTCCTGTTTGTCGGCCAATAATCGAATCGAGGAACGGAAAACCGAATTCCCATTCAAAACTAACGAATCGACTCGTTCACAACGTCGTGCGCATGATCCTCCTCTTTTCTCCTCATTTCACACCTTTTAATACGATGCGCTCAACTTGATTGCTAATCGACGTCGCGCACAAACAGCGAGACGTCGTACGGTAAATTGCCGGACGGTTTGCGTGAATCCGGAATCCCAGATTGTTTGCGTCGACCGTCCAATTTACATCCCGAGCGAACAACAGACGTTTGTTTGTTGGAATCGTATGCAAATTCGATTTCATATGCGCAGATGAGTTGGCGATGTTGTGAAATGAAATATGCGCTTGAGGATTTGAAGAGTCTTTAAACTCTTGACGCTTCTGTTTTCACACTTATTTCATTGTTATTGACAGACGACCCACCGCGGACACTTCGCGCGGCCGGTTGATTCTCAACGACGATGTTTGCACTCCGGGGAGTTAGAGGAAATAAACTATTTTTTCCACACTTCCAACGCTCATCCTTCAAATCCGCAAACGTGCCAAAACCGCACGTCGCCCCTGGGGGTTCAGTTGCAAATTGAAGGGACAAAACCTGAGAGTCTAGTCGAAGTTTCAGTGATGTCGGAAAAGTTGACGAATTGAAATTTATGGCATTACAACTAAATGGCAACATACGACAATTAGAAAACAACCACTCGCGACCTACTGATTTACAATCGGGATCCGAAACGCTCATAAAATCGTTGCTGTAAATTGCTTAGTGGTCGTATTTCCTTTTGTTTCTACGGTAGTTGGCAAGAATACACCCGGCTTAATCTACGAAATAGAGGTTTCTTTTGCCAATCTTCTCAATCAAGACGTTGACCATGAAGGATTTTTACAAGTGTTTCGACGGCCATCCCGCTGCGTTGTCCTTCTTGTGAGGTGCAAACTGATTTTTCAGTTCGTTGAGAGGTTTGCTCTCGATGGTTGTGCTTTTGGAACACGAGTGTACACTGCGCAAGCACGATTTCAAATTTTCAAAGAATTCTTGCGCACCCCAACAGCCATAGACTTTCTTTTGCCATGATGAGCATTCGAAAGCGTTGAGATGAAAGCGTGTCCACTTTCACTGAACGAAAGGATTCTCGGTCCGTTGAATTACATCGGACTTCTTTATAGCGAACAATGCTGATTGGATTTCTCAAGCGGCAATCAACTTTTACGATCTGTTAATCGTTTCGGCTATCCCCAGAGATTTCTAACGGGAAAGCGGAGAGACAATTTGTTGGGACGCATGGGCAATTCGAAAGCACACAAGCAATTGATCAGCGCTAATTCACACTCAATCCACGATTTCGTTGACATGTTTTTAAGCGCTCGTATCAAGTTTCTCCAATTAAATTAATCGAAGAAAACATACCAACACACGCGTTCGCATCCTCGGCCGTCGCTCGAGCCCATGGACGATCGTAGTGGAAGAGTTTACATTTCTCGCAGTCCGCACCCGCAGTATTGTGTTTGCAGTTGCAGGAATAGCGACCGTTCTTATCAAAAACACATCGAGAAGCATGTCCATTGCATTTACAGCGTCCACCGACAGCCAATTCGGAAAGTGCGTAAACGTAACGTTGCATTGCAACATCCAAAGGAGCAGTGGAGTTGTTTTCGGAAACACCGTAGACATCCGCCTAAACTCAACTACGATTAGTTTTGCATGTTTGGACGAAATTGGCTTAAAATACAATCACGTGTTTGTTGCTAATTTCAGAAAACAGTTTGAAGTTAATCGGCAATTTGCGTGAGTTTTAGTCATAAGTGATGACCTTTACTGACCTGCTCTGGACTGAGACGATTGAACGTGATTTTTATGTCTGTGGCGGTTACCCAATCCTAAAGATTTAAGCTCATTGAATTTGTTGATTTCAATTGCGTTTGTTGATCTCGCACTTACTTGAAGCACGGGCGAATGCTCAAATTCGTAGGCGGATGGTCGATTCTCGAGCGTTGCAAATGCCACTTGATTATTGGATTTGCCGGTTAGATGAGTGCTAAGGCATCTAGCTTCCTAGAAAATTCGATTAAAGATTCCACTGCATGGTACCGAGTTCCGGTCAACAATAGTTTTTTGGTGTTGTTGATTGACTCTCACTTCCTTTGTCTACAGTTGGCATTCATTTTTTAGCAAAAATCAAGTAGACGGAAGTCATAACGCAAATTAGTTTATCGAATCTGAGGCCTATGCATGAACGAACCTGTTCGTTGTGTCGTCCAATTGGAATATTGGGAATCCGTTGATAAATCTTCTCGCACTCCGTCGAAAAGAATTGAAATGGAGTCCACGTCCGGCCGAAATTAGTCGACTTGTAAATCGCCATCGACTCGGCCATACGTCCACAGAATTGCAAGGAAACGTACGTTAACTCGAACTTCTTGCCCAATGACAAAGTCAAAGAAACGTTGTGCGGATACTCGATCGAAGGTTCCGAAACCCAACACGTTTGATTACGTGAGGTACTCAGATCAGTTAACAGCGACGGCGGATGAGCTGTTCGCCAATCTGATGCATCGCAGATGTCACATTGTTCGCCAACCAACGTTCCTTTAGATTCACGAGTTAAACAGAATCTGAAAATTTCGAGGTCAGAATCGTTGTTATTGTTCTAATTAGATTATTTTGATTATGAAACAAAATTGCCGCTAAGATTGTGTGTAATCAAGTAGTATCAACGATGTTGCAGTAGAAGTTGCAATACCACTTAATAAGAATGTCAAGTGCCCTTGGACTGATCGTTGCCCTTCTGGTGCACTTGAGGTTGAATGCGGCCGATGACAAAGATCGTTGAGTCTCAATAATTCCCATCTCATGACACCGCACAAGCGATATCCATGAGATCAATGAACAGCAATTGAATATACAAGTGCAGGATTTGCGCACCGATTGGCAATTCGCCGTAAGAGCGCAAGTCTTCAGATCATCTCTTGATTCAATTCGATTGTTCCGTTGTTTTTGTCAGCATTTTTAGTGTCGAAAAGAACGAGCATTTGGCATTGAAACAAATCCAATTGTATGTTATCAAACATATTCCAATGCTTAATACACGGAACGGTAAAGTTGAGTAAAAGCAAACCGCCGTTGTTCGTCTCCCGCAGTGTTCTGTGAACGTGCTAAGAAGACGATTAACAAATTTGAAAAATGCGCATCAAAGACCTTGAGCAGAAGCAATTTGTTCCGAAGAAATAAAAAAACAGCTCGCCGCATGTCGTTGCATCGATCAGTTGCCGGGTTTTTATGCGTTCGATGTTTCTGACACTTTTGCATCGTTCGACATTCGATACGGTAATTGAATTTTCGACATTCTGTGATGCCACAGGCACTTGTCTACCGGTTTGTGAATGTCCGGAAATCGATCCTGACAGATCGAATTGCAATTGGCACATCCGTCTTAATCCGCAAGTGTGGAGACACACATCTCTCGCTTGTTGCCCGCCTGCTTCAACTAGCGGTCTGCTAATCTGGCAACAAGAAAAGCATGCCGCCTTGTCTTCGCCACCATAAACACCGCGCTCAGCTGTTCCACATTGGCCAAATTCGAGGACGCGGTTGGTCGCCACCCGCACGTCAACGTTCAATCGGGTGTCTCGAAGATTTGCGGTGTGATTGCCGCCCTACGGCCGTTTAACGGATTACCTTCCGTCTACTTGTTAACATCCGATTTGTTGTGCAATGCAATTAGCGACAAATTGCTGATTGATTATCGACCAAAGCAAAAGGGTGGTCATTTGGCAAACTGACAAGAATGAGGTGATGACCTTTTCAACTAATCGTTTGAAAAAAGCGCATCGGACATCTGTTTCAATTGGAATGTCATGTCAAAATGTCAATTGGCAATAGCCGTGAAACAATAAAAGCGTAACGAGATTGAATGATCGTTGATGAAAGCAACCAGAGCATACTGTAGATCGCAGAAGTTTAAAAACATTCGAAGTTATCGAATAGATGTTTGTGGAATTTTAGTGATCAAAAACTACCTACCGATCAGGTTTCTTTTGTCCACATGTGCTCGACGCAACTACCGGCTTTCCAAAAGCTGCGTTGATGAAATCGGGCACACAACGAATCGGACGTCCGGTTTGATCGTAGCATTGATCGTGATCAAGCTCCTTACGTGAAAACTGAGAAAAATACGCTCCATGAACCGAAACCAATGCACTACACAACAATAGTAGTAGAGGAAATGAGGACAAAAACTTCGAACTCCAATGCATCTTGTTCCTTTCACTTCAGAACAAATAACACATCGAAAGTAGGTGTGTGTTGAATAAGGTTAATAAACAAGAACTTGCTCGCAAACGTCGTTGCACTTCAACATCGACGGTATGATTTGCGTGAATGCGGTGCAACCACAAATCTGCACGCCCCAACATCCACAATTCGCAAGGCGATGGGCGGAGTTAAAGTTCTCTTGGGCTTAACCTTGCAGTTCTTTCTTACAGCCAATCAAACCCACTAAGTGGGCGGCGTCGAAATTTTGCTTGTACTTCGAAAAGAATTCGTGTATATCCGTCAATTAATAATCTCATTAAGTGCGATTGTAAATGTTACTATTGCATGTCGGTAGTTGCTTAAAAATAAGTGTTTTGATCGAAAGTAATAACTTCACGTTTAAGCAATGATTGTAATTTCAATGTGGAATCTTCGAGCGATAGAGAGATTGCCAGTCAAATAGTGGCATAAGTGTTGACATCGCAAAAGTTTAAAAAGTCGAGAAACTGAACCTTAAAATTATAACTACAAAGGCAAAAATGAGATGCTACTTTTATTTTATATTAACCATCTACATAACAATCAGATTGATGTCAACTAAAAATTGAGTACAATAGTCTTCTATGTGATCGCTTCTTGTGAACTAGTGAAGAGCCGATTGATAACGAAAATCATCAGTTTGTTTAGTTGCTCGTGTAAACTTTTTCTACTTGACGATTATAAGCTTTTAGCCGACAAATGAATGCCTGAATACAATGATATTTCAAGGCTATTAACGAACTGTTGAAGGCATCGTTATCATTAATGATAGAGGGATTAGCAGAACGTTATGTTTGAATCTCAAAATTAGTTTTAAAATTGGATCCTGAAACCTATGGACATTGATCAGCTAGCCAATGGAAACACACTATTGTTCTTATAATCTGCAGACGGAACAAGCCTGCAGATTAAACAGCACGAAGCCGCGATTGAGTGTGGAGCTGCTCTTGCTCTCGAACTGCGAGTTTGAATGCTGTGAAATTTGCTTTCGACGTGTTCGTCAAACCGGCGTATTGACATGTGGTTTTGAGTTCCGAATGCAACCTAACTGTCGTTATTCTTTTTATATGATGTTGACTTAATTTGAGTTGCCAGACGGTCGTTAATTCAAATAACCTTATTAATACACGACATCAAGTGAATCGATTGGTTTCAAAAACGGGTTGTTTGCTTATGATTATAGACTGAAGCTTTATTTGCTTGAACTGTCATTTCGTTAATTTAACATTCATTTCGTGAAACATCCAACGTTCCCATGCACAGTGTTTCTTAAGAATAATAGAGTTAATTGGAATTTCTTCTTCGATTATCCCCTTAGTTGTGAAGATTCACTTTCTTCATTACTCGGAAGAGGAGATGGAACGTCATTTCTTCGCTTTGTATTTGTTTTTACTCAATCAAAGAGGAAGAGGCTCAGACAAATGAAGTAGTCGAGGACCATTTCTATATGCGCAACTTCCAAAAACGTCGCTTCAACGGATAAGTACATGAAACTTGAGATGCGTGTAAATCTTCGTGAGTTATGAGAACAGGGAAGTTGACGATTAGTGTCGAGTCGTAATTACAAACGTTCTTTTTTTGGTCACTTTTCGAAACCCTTCAATGGGTTTTTTGGATACACAACTTCATTTACTGAATTCTTTGCTGGAAGTCATTTTTGATACGCTTGCTAATGGACAAACTCTCGACGTTTGTAATTTTGTCAAAAAGAAAACAACTACAAAGGAATTTAGCTAATTAGATTTCACATCACAAAGTCCTCCGTTTCCATTTGGATCTTTCATATTTTGCTCGGTCTTCGTATTTACAACGCCCGCATAAACGTCGTATTTGCTTGTTTCCGGTGTTTAGATTTCCTAAAGACTACCGGAAGAAATTATTTCTTTTAATCTCTGTGTTCTCTTGTCATTACGCAATTCTTTAAATCCACTAACCTCTTCTATTTTCGATTCAGTCGACTTATTCCATTCTGTTAGTTTTGAGATTATTGGCTTCAACAGTAACACACGAACACGTGCCAATTGATTCCGGATCATCTCTATTTATTAGTTTTTTATGTCGAATTTACGGAAATACTTACAGTAAAGAAACAGTCGTTTTAAGCACCTAGTTTCTCTACTTCGAAGTTGCTTAAGTAGAAGGATTGAGATTATATGCTTAGACTTTTCAGAAACGTCACCTCGTACTTGTTGTTCGTAATCCATGACCATTGGTTGATGTTTACTCATCTTGCAAATTAGCAATAACCCGCGATATCATTCGTGCTGAGCTATAAATATAATGTACTCTTCAGCAAAAAGCAGCGATGTTTGTTGCCCGGGATGAACGCCGATGCGCGTCGTTTCCGTGAAGCAAAGATCTTCGGGCCTTGGTATCTATATTTCCGCTAATTTCCTAAAGCAAAACTTTAAGAACCAAAGGCGATTCGGTGCTTCTCGTCATTTCTACGTATAGATCACGGGAACAGATGGTCGTTCGTTTATTCTGTCTGTCATGCTGCGTAAACTTTGAATTCTATTCGTGTATATAAATGGGAAAATGGCGCTGAAGTATTTGAGCTTATAAATACGCTTGTTGCAACGAGATGACTGTTAATCCGTGTAATAGGTGTCATATACTTCCTTATTAGAGATAATTAATTTTACTAGTCATGCTGCTAATGGATTAACACTCCTGTCGACAGTTGTTTTCCATATTTCCGTTTAAATTTGCTCTCTTGTAGTTGCGACTGAATGATGGCTTTGTAAGACGTGTAGTACCGACGACACCAAAAGCTTTACGGATAAAACGAACTATAATTTTCAGGCTCCAAACAACACTTTGGCATTCGAGAACGCGAAACCGAAACGGCATCCAACTACTCACCACGCCCATTGAAATAAGTTTCGGAGTTGAGGCACTGCAGCTGAATATCTTGATGTTTGCAAATCGAAGAGTATCAACAACATTGCCGTTCATTATATTCGACACTCACTTTTTGAGATTGTAAGCAGCGATTTTGTTGGTCTTGCAATCTTCACGCATACAATCATCTGCAAATTGGTGGTATTGAGATTCTGGTTTGGGTAAGTAGTTTGTTTTTTAAACAAAAATATATCGCTCAGCCACGATATTTCCTTTTTGTATTAAATTGTTCCATCGATTCGCAAAACGCTTGTTTGGTTCCTCGTTATTAACTTGATTTTCTAGTGCTTTCCTAACAGCCTTAATTTAATCACAAGTCATGTTTTTAGTGCATTCGACTGAGGCGCGACGGTTACCTTAACTTCGGATAATTTGTCTTCTGCTTCCTTTGTCTTAACTCCGCCTTATTGGATGCTGGTAAGACAAAAAGACACAAAAACATGAACCGTTCTTTTTGTATTCAAGGCCAAAAGACGGAAGATTAAGATGTAGAAAAGCGTTCTCGTGAAGCCATTCTTGTGTTAACGAAGAAGCGTATGATCTACAAATCTGTCCGAACTTTTGATTAACTGCCCCCTTTTGTCTGTTAGCTAATGACGGCTAATAGTCATAGAGGGCGAGCAGGGATTTTCTCTGCCTACATTATCTTCGTTTGTTGTTTTCATCGACCTTAATCTGCTCTTGGATACTTGAAGTTCTTCGCAGTGCCTAAGTCGAAACTTCCTTCCGTTTTATTATGAACTTTGTATTCGTTTAAGTCCACTGAAATACAAAAAGTTTTCAACCATGACTAGCTTGGTTTTTGACGTCTGCTGGCTGGAGACTTTGAAGGCGTGACTCAACGTGGAAATTAATTTGGCTGATTGCACGCTCTGGATTATTTCAGTCGTTCAACGGCACTTAAATCTTTTATTTCTACGGTTGGGACCGTAAATTGTTCGTTTCTTACTCTTGTTTCTAGTTCCATTTCAAAATACACCAACTATATTGCTGTTCGTTTTTGGAGTTGTGACCGACCTTCAATTTCTGTTTCAGATACTTCAACAGATTCCACATTGCTCCTGATTAGAAATGAATGAATTTCCTTTGGGATCAACTGGAATTGCCATGGGTGTTCCGTTCACTGTTACTCCGACTTCATTTATGTTCAGAGACAACAAAAACGGAACCGGACTTTTAAACGAAAACATAGTTGATTCGGAGGTGGCTCGTGATTTCTTACAATTGAGTCCAGACGAAGAATACTTCCATCGTATCCTAATGAAATACCAACCACCCGAACTACCTCCGCGAACGCGATTGATTTCTGTCTGGTGGTCCGCGACAGTTGGAATGTTCTTCATATTCTCTACGCTATTCGGAATCATTGGCAATGCCACAGTCATTGTTGCTATAGCTTGCGATAAAGTGATGCGTCGTTCGGCTATGAACATGCTGCTGCTTAATTTGGTTAGTTTCATACAGACACGGGAGAATGAACTCTTAATTTCAGGCAGTTGCCGACATTTTTAATCTTATTACCATTGTACTTGAATGGAGTCCTGCCGTACTCTACGGTTATCCGGCATGGGATTTTGCTGCTTTCTTGTGTCCGCTTACTCGATATCTAGAATGCACGTTTCTCTTTGCCTCCATTTTAACGCAACTTGTAGTTTGTGTGGAGAGGTAAGTGAAGTGATTCAGTATAATTGCGACGCTTCTAGAACATACTCGTTAATGACAATCACTTTTCAGATACATTGCAATCGTATATCCTATGTATGCGCGTCGTTGGGCCACACGTCAAAACATCCTACTTCTTGCTTGTACAACTTGGGTGGTTGCGTTGATGTTTTCGCTTCCCTACGCACTTGTTCACACCAAACCTCGGGCATGTAAGTTCGTTTTGACACGAAGAATCGGATGTTTATCTAATTATTGGTGGCAGTTTGCACTTCGCACTCTGTTTACATGTAACAACAGAAATCAAAATCTAATTTCGTTGCAAGTATTAAACCAAAAATCATGTCCACAATGCAAGAAAAGTGTTTTTGATACTGATGTTCAGTGAACCGAACATTAACAACTATTGCACTTTACAATTAAAGACTTATATTAACACGAAAAGTAAAACAAACGATTTCTTTCAGCAATCAAGTGCGTTAATACATCAAACCATCAAATTTGGTGGATTATGTACAAGTGGTTTGAGTTTCTAGCTGCATATGCGATTCCTTGTGCGATCATGATATTTCTCTATGGCAAAGTTGCCTGTGTTCTCTGGTCCAAAAACGCCCACCTTCACGAAGGAGCTCAAAGACGTTTGTTTGGAAGTTTTCAAACAACTCAGTTAAGTTTATTCGTTTTAGCGTCCGTTCTTCACGCCGACGATAAAACACGATTTGAAGCGTTGGATATGCGACGTGGAATTATCAAAATGCTTGTCGCTTGTGTCCTAATCTACTTCGTCTCATACTCTCCCATTCAAGGGATCTTCATCATGACGTAAGTGATCGTAACCAATATCTTGAATTGTTATTGAGTCTTGAGATTAAACGGAAATTCAATTAATCTCAAGAACGATAACAAGTTGCTAATATTGGCATTTACGTAGTAATCGAATTTCACTGACGTGTTACAATAACTCGGCAAATAACCTATTTTTAGTGCAATGTTTGGGCCAAACAGCAAACCGCCGTACTCGGTTGTATTAATTTTGAATGCATTTGCTGTTACTTCCTCAGCCATAAATCCACTTGTCTACTCACTTTTTTCAAAGAAATTTCGCATGCGGATCGTTCACCTGTTGACTTGTGGTCGCCACGGCAGTTTATATTCACGTGCTGATATCACATACTCTTTTGCGAAGGTAGAATTTACAAAATGCTATGAGCCAAAACTTATTTTCTTTCAGAAATCGAAGAAACAGAAGAATAACGTTCTTCTACGTCCGACTAACGACGAAAATCAAAGATATGTTACGTTGACTGGCAACTCACCGAGTCCAATGTAATCGCTATCATCGTTGAGGACACAAATGATTATCCACAAAATATTTCCTATGAATGCACATTACTTATCAATCTTTTTTATTGTTTATGTTTATCAGTGTTATTGATATCTTTTGTTAACATCATTCGTCCAATTGTCAATCTTGTAATTACAAATCAGTTTCGGGTTTGCTATCGCTTCGTTTTCATCTCAAGTCAACTCTGTAGTGCCTGTTCGATATGCCAATCAAATAAAAGTTAGAAGCTAAAAATCGAAGTGCAGAGATCACTAAACTTTAGCTCGTGATTGATTCGAACACAGCAAGTCTCGGGGATATTCTTAGAATACGGTCAATTTTTATACAATAGATGAAATAACTGTCAGTGAAACAGTTTGTGTCTGTCAATTAACTCAAAAACGAACATCAAACTATTGAATTCTCTGTTTTGTAAGCCAATCGTAATCGATTCATGGGCAGCTCGGTAGTGATTAATGTCTAGCAAGTACGACGTGACTATCGGACATACGTAGGGAATTTGGTGAAGCGAACAAAATCAATCTTGTTGGACTTTGACCACACAAATTTTGCTTATTATTACAGAGATTTATAGTAAAGTAATACTTTGACTATTATGTGAATAGAAAAAGTTCATCATGAGTTCGGCTTTGGAAAAACGTCTTAAAAAGGCAATTATTGTTCTCGAAAACGCTGAAGCGACAAGTCCAAGAAAGTAAGTTATTTTTGTTCGATTGCCAATTGATTTGTTATTATAGACAGAAGGAGTCGTGTTCAGAAGCCTGTTTAACAATACGAAAACTTCTCGTAGACGAAGAGTATTGGCCCAGATCGTTCACAAGCCGAGCGATTAACTGCGTCTTCAACTGTTTAAATACCGACGATTCATCTTTGCGTATTTTGGCTGATCAATGTCTTAATGCAATCTTTCGAGTAAGAATCTTGTTCCGAATTGAACTTATTCGTGTTTAGAAGTTCATTTTACGTTCACATCCGTCTCGTTGTTTAGCTGCATTGCTGAATGAGATATCAAGAAAGGGCAGTGCTCGTGGTTTCACCGTTGCCATTGGAATGTTGCTGCCTGCATTGGAGAAGTGTCGTGAACAACGTCTTGGGTGTGTTTTCTATCAAAAACCTAAATATATACGTTCAGCGTGTATGCAATGCACTTTATGCACTCACTTCGCGAAGCGCTGTGTCGACCCGAACAGATTGTTCATTCGTCAATCGAAATGTGGAGTGGAAAAATAATCAGTTTCTTTCAATACGACTACGACAAATCACATATAAGCTACGCAACAAGTTTGCTCAATCAATGTATCGAAAATTTATCGCTAACCGGAATGGCAAGTCGAGCATCAACGGTCGTTTTGGCCGATATTGCCCGTTACGTTCCCGGAATGCTCACAACGACCTGTGACCGCTTGTTAGGTAAGAAGTTGATCATATCTTGAAGTCTGTTCAATGATGCTTATAGATTTGCTGGTTAATGCCGAGGAATCAACGCAAAAAAGTCGTATTGTTGGCGTACTCAACACCTATCGCCGAATTTGGCCGTTCATCAACGACAATATAGAAAACCATATGTTGCACTTGGTATGTTACAACAAATAAAAGAAGTGATTTAATACTGATTTAGATGATGACAAAGATCCTTTGTTGTTTGCGGGCAAATTCAAGCGAAATTCAAACAGCAGTTTTGGAGCTTCTCGATTGTATCGTCGAGAATACGCCGTTTTCTGTCATCGATTTCAAACCTTTTCAATTCATTAACGAAACAATTTCTTTTGATTCTTACAAATCAAAAGTGGAGTTATCGGTAATACTCAGCTGCCAAACAATCTTTATGTTTTCTTTAGCCGAAGAGTGTTAACGGCTTAGCAGATTTGGATGAAACTGTTGTTTCTCGATTCAATTCATGTACTTCATTGTTCGGATCGGCGAATTCTTCGCGAGCGGATGACAGTGAACCCTTGGAAACGGAGAGTTTGGATGTACGAAGAATCATGAACGATTCGTTTTCTAATTCGGGTATTATAGGACGATTATGAAACAGTTGGAAACTCGGAGTACGATGCAGAATTCATTAGAGAAAACAATTCTTTTTGCGAGCCCGTTGATCCACTTTATCGAAACCGAATGTCTATCGATGATTCGTTTGATGAGAAGTCGCCCGACAGCAATCCGACAGAGGACAGCTTCGTGAATCCGATCGAAGGTCTAATTTGTGATCAACTACCCACGAGTTTTGGTTCGCCCAGTGATGATTTCTGTTTCTATTCATCCACATGGGTGTGTCGAAGATTTCTGCTTACTGGACAGTCCGGCGAAATTCGCTCCAATTTGGAAGTTCGCACATCGTTGAAGATTCTCGCTTTGAAATATTTGGCCTCCGTTGCTGCAATCTACGATCGTTTGATTGATGTGACGGTTTTTTCAAAAAACTCGAAACAAGGAATATCGGAGTTGTATCAATACTTCGCATACGATGATGATGCTCTCTGCATGGCGGTTTACAGTCTGTTCGCCGTCTTAGAACGAACTTCACTACGAACGGGTAGGAAGTTGTCGTCAAATACGCACCCCATTGGTATGTGAGATTCGTTAATCATTTTAATCATTTGTTTAGGACGCTTCTTGTCCACAACCAACGACATTTTGAAGGCAGCTAATCCACGACGTTTGAAGGAGTTGTTTCAAATATTTGCTGAGAATGTTGAATTCGTATTACACAACGAACATTTGTTTACTTCTGCTTGCGATGCCGCTATTGGATCTGTTGCTTGTGACTATTTTCTGCTCAAGGTATAAATGTGCAAGAATATTTTGTAAACGACTGGAGTTCAGATTGCACGTGGCCAATTCTTTTCGGTTATTCAATGGTCAAAATTGAATCCCGCATTAAGAGTAGCATATCAACGAACCTGCTTTACAATTTTATGTCGTCAATTCTTCGATTCTGATCATCGAGTTGTGGAAGCGTCAATCAACTTGTTGCCGACGTTTGTTTCGTATACTCTCGGATTGATATTCTTTAACTTCTAGAGCCATCAAAAATGCTGAATTTGGAAGCTTTTTCTCGAATATTTTCTACGTCGATTGGCCTCAAAGTCTATACGCTCCAAGTTTTCCTACTTTTCCACAGGTACTTTTTATTGTCAATACTGTTGGCAGCTACGTTTAGGTGTTTGGTCTTCATTCCGACTATTCGTTTCACGGCGATGAAGCTGATATTGCTGTAGAGAAAAGTCTATCGGAAGTATTCGGCATTTTAGCTAATGAGTTTCTGTACAACTCTAGCGATCGCTTGGACGGTTACATAGCGGCTCTGTTTACTTTAAGTCAATCCTTTTCGCCTGTCGCATTTGGAACTTCGTGGAGTGTATTTCAACGACAAAACCGCAATCCACAGTCTTTTCTAACAATGTTAACAGAAATCGCTGACTCCTCGATCACGAATTTGAAGTCATTGTCACAAGTTTTGCGGCTTTTAGGTTCTATTTTTGCGGGTTTGTGTCCTACGGTTTTCCTTTCCAATTTTTACTTTCAGGTGTGGTTGAAAATGCGTTTATTCGGAATGCTAATCGTGCCGAAGGAAACCAGAATATCATGTATATTGAAGGTCAACAGAATCTGGAGAAGATTGTGGCACTCTATCTGCGAGTTCTGAACTTGTATTTCACGATCATCAAAGAGTCAAGTACGAAAACAACAACTGTTGGGTCTTCTTTGTTGATGGGGGTCAATTGGGCCTCGCCATTGAACGGTGCAGAAGAATCACGTTCGTACAGTATTTCACATTTGGTTGGTACTGGAATTCGACCGTTTCGATCGAGTAGCTTTTTGAATTCAACGACACTTCGCTTATTAGAACCATCGATTCGAGGCTCGTTTCTTAACTTTATGGTAATCATCAGAATGCAGTTTTATATTATGTCTATTATCTTTTAGACGTCATTAAAATCGGATGCAGAGTTGAGGTTATTGGAACCGTTGAATGCTGCACTCGATGGGTTTGCCGCGATATTAGAAGTTCTTTCACGTGAACTTTTAAATTCGTTTATTGACGAGTTGTTTCTGTATATACGTTGTATTACGAACTTGTCAATTGGGCCAACTACCAATCTTATCAGTCAGATGTTGAAGATTCTGTTCGATCAAAATGCGGCGCACATCAACTCAAATGCGATTGTATCGCTGAAGATCATGCACTCGGTCTTTCCAACAGGTTTGTATGTTTTAACTTTAAGTTTTCTATTTGAATATTTTCAGATCCACTCGAAATGTACATTGGACGCGAAATGAACAACTACTCTGTGTACAGTGCTTTTATCGATCGTATCGAACATATGAATTTGCATCAACTACGACATCTCGGTTGGATGGCCAAAAGCGGAATGAGCACTCGCACCAATACTACTGACGATCATGTTTTGGAGATTAAAACACGATTAGAACAATTTGAAAAATCAGTAACTCAGCTCTTGAACGTCTATCCGAATACCAATCCGATTGCTCGCTCTTCGGTAACATCGTTGCAATTCAACAACCAACCAATCGAGAACTGTATAATTTAGATTCTTAATCTCATGTCTATATTGGTCTTGAATGATGTTCGTTACGACAAACTGGATCCTAACAATCGCGTTTGGAACGCGGTTCTTAACAGCATCAAGCATCCGGCGCTGAAGAACAGCTTTCAACTTAGCCATTTGTTCGCGTTTATTTGTATTGTTTCGCGTACGATTGCTGGTCCGTTCGATGAAATACTCCAATTACTGAATGGTTGTGTGCAGATCACTACGAGTAGGAATGTAGACGACGTACTCGATGCTGTTTATTGTGTCCTTGTCGAATCAATCAATCAGTACTCGACGGTGTCACCAAAATTGCTTGGCTTTCTCAGTATCTCCGCAAATGTGCTTTTTAAGTACAATCCCGCCAAAACCATTCAACTTTGGACTGTGATTTTGCATTGGTCGCGACAACTAAACAATGAGTCGAAGTGGCAAGAGTTATCATCGATGTTTTACGATGAAGTTCTTCTTTTTCTGGAACAAAGTGATCAGAACAATTACTCCACATTGATGTGTTGGGACGTAGCTCATAGTTTGACTGTTGCTTTGAAGACATGTAACTCTGCGTTGTTCAGACCAATCGACCAAATGGTTCGATGTTTTGTGGACACAAGTGAGCAAAATCTGTTTTTCTGTATCCCTTTTGCTATGATGTTGTTTTGTCGATCTGAGCACGATACTATCTTACTGCGAATGTCCAACATTATGGAATCGCCGTTAGAGAAAATTGGAGCGTAGGTTACGTTTGTTGTCGACTGTCAAACAACTGAGTTACAGATGTTTAGCAAAAGCTGTTCTGACCGCAGTGCTTTCCATAACAAATATGCACGATAAAGAACAGGACGAATACATGGAAAAGGGCATTTCATTCTTCATAATCATCTTACTTCACGTATTTCGTGCAGAAGTTGTTCAAAGCGACAAATTTTCGCGTGCTGTTTCCCATCATTTCAAAGATCATTTGTTGAAATCAGAGAAATTTGATCAATTTTTGACATCTCTGAGTCGGATAGCAAACTTATATCCGAAGATTTACGGGATTTGGTCAGCTCTGGCTTATCACATCGACTTCTTCAAAGGCTCAGAAGTCACTATGTTCAGCTCAACATTGCCGTTGTAAGTTTTATTCGCTTGTATCTACAATTTCAAATTACAGTTATGCCAATCAACTCAATGGTCTTTTGTTTTTGCAACGAGTAAATGATCATCGACTTCTGATTAGTGAAGAACTAGAAAAATTGATTGGCTCTGTGCCGGACGATTTTCTTGTACGACTTCTAAAAATTGGACGTGGAAAGCAGCTCGAGTTGTTGGCTAAGTGAGTTCAAACTGGAGACGGATTCTCAATATTAATTAGACGTCTTAATCCAACTCAGCGGCGATCGATTATTGAGAAAACACAGCAATTTATGAAGTCAAATGGCGTGGTAAACATTCTAATTACTTCCTTGGTTAAGAAGTTTGCTATTTCAGATCAGTCTTTTGAATCCACTATTAAGTTTTATGCACTTTGATGAACAATCAACTTCCATGCAAGAACTATGCGATGATTTCAACCCTATCGAACGATATGAACAAACGCTTTCGTGGATTTTAGATGACAAGCTGGAAAAGAGAAAAGAAGTAAGCGTTAAAGAAATTTGTATACTTTCAATGAGGGCATTTCAGCATACACTAACAGATCGCAAACTTCTGAAGGAGGCTAATCATCTTCAAATCTGTGAATTCTTTCTTGCTGTCACAAAACCCACCGATGATTTCATGAGTATTACGAATACGATCACGATTTTGGACAACACACAGATCAAAAAACTGATTGACCAGATGGTTTGTTTGGTTCATTTTGACGTTAAAATCAATCTATTTTACAGAACCCAAGTAAAATTACGCCTTTTATTAGTGCGCTATTTAAAAGTTTGGAAAAGATGATACGAGATGCTGCAAATCGGGCTCATTTGTTTGGCCAAGTTCCCGACTATGAAACTGTCATACGAGTATGCAGATGTTTGGCTGAAATTCTCGACAATTCAAAAACACTTCGTACTGTTGATTATCAAGCAATTTTGTGCGGTTTCCACTCGATTCCCCGACGTTTAAGTGATTTCGACAGCATCCGTTTGAAGTCATTTGACAAGATTTTCAATAACGGGTTCATTAGCGACTTGGTAAGAGGTTCATTTAGACACTAAGTAATGCGCATCAAGATTGAGGCAAATGTATTGGGGACCACTGTTGGATGCGATTTCTACAAAGCACTCCAAGAGCTTTTCTATCGCTCAAACATCAAAGACTATTTTGCTAACGACTACCTGTCAATTGAACATCTGTGCCAGTTTCTACGGCTACTGATTGAAAACTTAGAGCAGGTAAAGTTGTTCCTCATACGATGGTCGATTAAAAGGTTTTTAGAGTGTACCGAAAGCGTCACGATTCAAGATGAACCGCAATCATTGGAAAGTGGATTTGAAATCGGAATGCACAACTTCAGAACGATTGAAAGAAGAGATTCTGGAGTCCTTTAATTTGATTCAACGTGCTGCGCATTTACTTTTTCTCTTCGCTCGTTCGGACTCTAAATTCCACAGAACTGTTCATCGAACGTTATGTTGTGAGTTAAAAGACCGTC